>CAJVPN010000298.1:0-32643 GCA_910592215.1 Entrophospora candida
CAAATTCATTGCCTTCAAAATTAAGATATCCTTCACCTCCAAGTCCATGAGTCAATAACCTAAATTAAATAATATATATTATTAATTAATATTAAAATAATTTATTTATTTATTAAAGTAATACCTGATTATTTTGTGTAATGCAATTCCACGATCAATAATTGGGGTGCGAGGAGTCACATCAGACATATGAGTATACATCTCCTTATCCATTAGCCAGAAAGCGATTGTTTTATCACCGACAAGTGCTTGATCATGAGATTCAGCATATGCAATTGTTTTTTCCTTTTTTTTTGTTGTTAATATTTCCAAAAGATTTATAATTATTATTTTTATTTTATTTACAAAAAAAAAAAATTAATATATTAAAAAAATTTTAAAAAATAAACCATATGTCTTCTGTTGATTAATGTCCAACAAATATTTCCAATATTCCATTCATCATCTTTTTGTTCCTTCAATAATTTAATCCACATATCTGGAATAGCCATACCTAATCTATAATCAAATCCAACACCACCTTCAGATACTGGACGGCATAAACCAGGCATACCAGATACATCTTTTTATGAAATTATAAGAAATGTTATAACAACAATGATGATAGAAAAAAGATAAAGGTATATTAATTATAAAGATTACCTTCTGCTATTGTAATCATATTATTTGGAGAAAGTTGATGCAACATATCATTTGCCTATTAAATAAGCATATTAATATATTAAATTTTTTAAAATTAAAAATATTTCTATTAGACTATAATGAAAATTACCAGCATCAAATATACAATAGCTTCTTCATCCACAGAATCACCAAAGTATTCATGATAACCACCAGAAAATCCAGTTCCAATGCCATGATGTTTGTACATCATACTGGTGACTCCATCAAATCTAAATCCATCAAACTTATATTCCTCCATATAAAACCTAAGATTCGATAGTAAAAACCGAAGCACCTCCCAATGTCCATAATTAAACAAGCGACTATTTATAATAAATAGATAACAAATAATTTATTTCAATAACATTAAAAACAATATGTGTGTGTATATATATCTTTTTAATTAATATTATTAATCATAATAACCTATCCCAAAGATCATGCCTTCCTTTTTCTCCTTCATGGAAATAGCAATGATCTGAACCATCAAACATATTCAAGCCATCCAAAACATTTTTGCAAGCATGCGAATGAACAACATCCAAGTACACAGCCAACCCCATGCCATGAGCAGTATCAATGAGATATTTCAATTCTTCTGGAGTTCCTATTAAATGAAAAAATGAAACATTACTATATTTATTTTTGTGAAAATATCCAGTGTTCATTAATCTTATTATTATTATAATGTTAATGATATTAAATACCATAACGACTAGAGATAGCATAAAAACTGGTAACTTGATATCCAAAAGATGCATAATATGCATGTTCCATAATAGCCATCAGTTGAATAGAATTATAGCCTAGATCTTTTATACGAGGTAATACATTATCTGCAAACTCTTTATAAGTTCCAATGCGACCTTCAGTTGTTGATATACCAACTTGTATATATATTTATAAAAATATAATAATGTATTAATGTATTAATTTATTGAGGAAATATAAGAAAAACTTTTGTATAAAAAATTAATTTATATACCATGTGCTTCATAAATTCTTAAACCTAATGGCTTTTTAGGTAAATTGTTTTTCCATTCATATTTACTTTGAGGATTCCAAAAGACGCCATCATATGTTGCACTTACAGATAAATCTTGTGTCACGCGTTTAATCCATGCTGGTATTCGATAAATACATTCATCATTTTGTGTGGTCATTGAAATCTTTTTTATTAAATAAATTAATAAATTAATAATAAATTAATAATGAAGAAATGAAGAAATGAATGAACAAATAATAATAATAATAATAATAATAATAATAATAATGAATTTATTGATGGATTTACCTTTATTTTAGTGTTGTGTGGAATTGCTGGAGTACCATCATTATTTGGAGGAATCTCAATTTCCCAAACTCCAAAATCATTTTTTTTCATTGGATGGGCTTTAACATCCCAATTATCTAACAAAAAAATGATCAAATCAATGATTAATTAATCAATTAACCAATTAACCAATTAACCAATTAACCAATTAACCAATTAATCAATTAATCAATTAATCAATTAACCAATTAATAGACAAAATGCTTGAATGATTGAATAACTACATACTAAATTCACCAACTAGACTTGCAGCTTTTGCACTAGGTGCCCATTCTCTGTAGACAATGGTATTGTTTGGAAGTACATTAAGACCAAATTTTTCATATCCACGTGAAAATTTTTCCAAGCCACCTTCGTTGTTATTTATATTGTCGATCCATTGTTTGTAGTTTGAATATCTATATCAATTTTTAAATATTTTAAAAATTTAATTTTTGGGAATAATTTAAAAATTTAATTTTTGGAAATAATTTAAAAAGCAATTAGATAATTGTTTACCTTCTGTTTATGGATTGTTCAAAAGGTTTTAACCATGGATCAATTGTAATTATATTATTTTTTGAATCAATATGACTTTCTTGCATGATAGTTTCTGCGGGTGCCATTTCTTTTAATGTGATGGGAAAGAAGATAAATTTTTTATTTCGAAAAAATAAATTCAAAAAAAATCTTTATAAATGACTTTACTCGGATGACGACATCTTATTCACGTGCTATAAATTCATTTGAAATATTTATTGAAAATCACATTTAATTCAACTTTATTATAAAAAAATAGTTAGAATCATATGACAATAATTGATGTATGTGTGCATATCGAGATCATCCGTACATGCTATGTCAATCCCTGTATTCACAATCAGAAAATTGATGGCAGTTTTTTACCCGATGATTCTTTTGATAAGGCCTAGCAACAGCACAACATAATAACAAATTCCATTTTTGACATTCAATTACAAATATACATATTATTGACAAACAAAAAAAATATGGTAAAAGTACAAAAAAAAACAAAAAAATAGATTCTATATATCTAATATAATTAGTTATTTGTAATAAATAAAAAAATAAGAATAAATATGTATATTAATTGCAACAACTCGATCCTGTGTTGGATTTGACATTATTCTTCTCCAATTCAATTCTCTTATTTTGGTTATGTTGCTGCTCATGTGTGTGAGTATCTATAAGTCTTTTCTTGATATCTCTATTATATATAATAATATTAGTACATATTTATGTATGAATATAAAGTAAAAATAAAAATTTATAATATATTGATTCAACCAATATTTACCTAGCTAAAGTGAAAAATGCTTCTTCTACATTAATATTAGCTTTAGCACTAGTTTCCAAGAATCTAATTCCAAATTCATCAGCAAGTGCTTGTCCTTGTTCCTTGGCAATTGCTTTTTTTTCAACCCAATCACATTTATTTCCGATGAGAATCTTGTTGACTCCTTCACTTGCATGTTGTTCTATATTTGAAAACCAATTTCTTATATCTGAAATAATTGTATATAATTGATTGTTATTATTAATACTATTAATTAAATATAAAAAAATACTTCTCTCATTATCAACACTTACTGTTGAATGAACGTTCGTCGGTAACATCATAAACCAAAAGTATACCCATTGCTCCACGATAATAAGCTTAATAAATAAATACATTCATTCATTATTTAGAAAATCTAGTAATGACTTTATTTTGTTCCTTAGTAAATTAGTAAATGTTTAGTTAGTTACCTGTGGTAATGGTACGGAAACGTTCTTGACCAGCAGTATCCCAAATTTGAAGTTTAATTCGTTTTCCATCTAATTCAATCGTTCTAATCTTAAAATCAATTCCAATGGTAGTTATAAAAGAAGGTGTAAAAGAATCATCCGAAAACCGAAGTAATAAGCAACTTTTTCCAACACCTTATTTTTTGATACAAAGTACAAATGATAAATTAACGACTAAATAAAAAAAATTCATTGAAAAATTTGTTTATTTATATATAGGAAAAAGCATTTTACCTGAATCCCCAATTAACAGAAGTTTAATAAGATAATCATATGCTGCATTTTTACTTTGAGACATTACCGACATCTTGATTATGTTTTAATTTTTAATTTTTAATTTTTAGTTTTTGATTTTTTTGAATTGTAATCAATTAAATTTAAATTTTTTTAATCTAATCAAAAATAGACATGAAGAAGAAGGGAAATGACCAATTGGTTAATTGATTGGTTAATTGGGTTAATTAGACATTTCCAAAACTGGGGGGTTTTCTATAGAAATTTGGCAATTATTATTATAACAATAAGGGAGAATTATTTATTCATAAATTTATTTGTATCTCATGACTTTTTAACTCGCACATCATCAATATTTCAAAAATAGAGATTGGGGTTTGTGTTTGGATAGAATCGAAATAGGAATAGAGAAATACTAATACTAATACTAATACTAATACAAATATAGTTCGAATTCGAGGCAATAAGATTTCGAGTTGTTTGAAATTAGTGCAAGTTTCTTGCAACCCATCTACTTTTTGGATTAATAATGTACACGGAAATATTGATCCCTCTTATTATTATTTATTAATTATTTATTATTTTATCAAGATTTTGTCATATTGTATTGGACGTGCGTATTATTTAATTTGTGTTGTTGACCAAGACTACAATGTTGACTAAATTGACGAGGAGCAATGCTAGACTTAGTAGACAACATCGTCAAGGTTGTCAATGTAAACTTAGTCGAAGGAGCAGCTCTATAAAAAAAAAAAGTCCGTTATTTGAATTTAAATTCCATAAATACTCCTGGAAATTTCCACGAATTTGCAACAGTGACAAAGTCCATATTTCCTCTGTAATCTTTCCATGATATGATATATTTCTGGAGAAAGCATAGAATTTCAAGTCACAGATCAGTTTTTTTTACAGGGCAGTCCTCTAATGAAACATTACGTATATAAACAACTCGAATTCTGTGTACTTTAACAATAACTTTTTTTGAATATGAATAATAACAAGTTTTGACTTGAGAAATAATCAAATCTGTTCGCTATAAATAATACCCTACTCTGATCATAAGAATGAATACTTATTAACGAATTCATTAATATTAACAAAATTCAATTGTCATAATACGCGGGTAAACTCGATAAGTCGGTCTCTTGATAACTCGGCCAAAAGTTTTCAGCCTTTAAAATCTCTTGATAAGTTGGTCAATCTATATAAAATCGTAATAGGCTGTAAGCCGACAAACCCCTCTTCTAGGGTATATACAAATTACTCTTGACACAGTCTCACACGATATTGCATTGAGAGAAGTCATCTATTTTTAGTAACATGTGTCATTGGCAAATTATTATTTGTAATAAAATATGCAGCAGTCCAAAAGGCTCCTGAGAACGAAGAAGAGGAAGACGACACAACTCCAATAACTAAAAAAACGATGACATAAAAGTAGACAGTTCATTTGTTTCGGGTTTAAGAGATTTAAAATGAAGATCAGTAGAAAACATGCATGATATTTATTTAGCATATGCGGACAATTTTCGAGTAGGTGTGATCTTTATCCCTGTGTTCAGAGGGATGCATGCTTTAGCCTGGCGAGGGATAAATATAAATGCACGGATATATCTTTGATCACCTGGTCCGTAGATCTTGAGTGAATTATCCGACCAATAAAGATCGATAAGATTGATAAGGGGGGATATCCCTCTTATATGAAGCTGAGGCTCTATCCCTACGAACTGAGCGATAAAGATGTAACCTTTCGGAAATTGTCCGCATGGGCTGTTTGTCTCTCTTTTTACACTATAATTGTAATATAAATAATTTAAAGTTACGTGTTCTCGATATCATGCCCAGCCATCTTATCGAGTTTTACCTGTGTAATAAATAATAATTAAAAAATGTATCAAGTGACAAAGAGTTGTACATGATTTTTTTTTCATATTTAATTATATCAAAACTATTTACGTCACTGTACATGATTACCATTATTATGCAAAACCGTAGATTTTTCTAAATTTCTCTTTTTATATTAAAATAAATAAATAGTTTACTCTTGTGCAGCTGTGGATTCCACATAAAATTCATATGCTTAAATTTTATATTATTGTTTTGAAAAAGATAACATTATAAAAGCAATGAATAAGTATTCTCTGAATTCAAAATAACAAAATAAAATAATTATGATAATTACTGTTATAACTATCTGCATTGTTATATCAAAAATTGATGATTCAATTTTGCATGTTGCAGAATAATGAGTAATCCAACTTTGCATCTTGGAATTGATTCTTGATTTATTTCATTTTCAATAATTCAGAACACATACTTTGAACATTATAACAATACTTTTATCAACATTACCTGTGTAAACAATCTTGTAAAATGGGTAATTGTTTGAAAATTTGATTTTTTTTTTAATACTTGTCCTTTTTCAAAAACACTGTTTAAAATTAAATAAAAAAAAATATCTTGTAATTTAATGATAGGTACACTCAACCCCCTAAGTGCATCCCCTTGGGAATGGGTGGAAGCATGCATTTAGGGAATTAAAGCTGCACATATTAAAATTTTTAAATTACAAAAAAAATTCAAGACATGAATCTATCTATTGGAATTTGTTCCATTGTATTTATTTTTTTTAAGTTAATATATTTTCAAGATAATTAACTGATTTTGCTTGTTCATTGCATGGACAGTTTCCAAACTCATTAACTATGGTAAAAATAGGTTTCTAAGGATGTTAGCCAAAATGGTTTTTGAAAATATCAATTTTGGATTTACAATATTCTTTATATCAATAGACATAAAAAATCTATCCAGCCTTTTGATATTTAGTTAAAGAATCCAAATAATTTCAGATATAATTTTAGCACCTAATAAAATTAATTTTGGTACCTATGGAAAACTATTTCAGATTCAGTGATGATCATTTATTAAGAGAGCTAACTTTGGCTAACATGCTTACACTTGACTCAATTGGTGACTTTTTGATGCAATTAATTGAGTCATATGGAAAAAATAAGTCAAGACACAATTAAAAATTGAGATTTTTGGAATTAAATCAAAGCCAAATTAATTTTGACAACATGTAATTTAAAAATTTTCTAAGGTTACACGATTAACAATGCATAAAATCACGTGAAAGTCACGGGAGTGCATTTAGGGGGATTGACCGTAATAGTGATTAATGGATTCTAAAAGACTCCCAATATTTGATTTGATTATATAGACTGTTATGTTATTTATTAACTCATTTAATTTTGTTTTTTTTTCAATTGTAAAAAAAAATTTTGTATATTTAAAATGATAGAAAATTTCTAAAGACAACCAGTTACCAATATTTTTAGAAATTGATGAAATCCAAGATAAATTTGGTTTGATTGGGATATAAATTTGCAGTTGAGGTTAGTAACTTCTACTTTTGATAATTTTTGAATTTGTTCCAGGAAAAATTTTTCCATTCACCAATATTAGGCAAAAATCTAGCTCTAATATAATCAGCATATTGACCTTCTTTCCATTTAAACCAATTGGATGTACCTGTATTGTGTTTATTTTCTTCTTATATTTGGTATCATATTTGCTACAGAGGTATTTTGTAAATCTTTAATGGCCAATTCAATATCTTCTGTACTTTCTAATTAAATGGTAATCTATAAAAAGCAAAAATAATATTTATTAAAATAAATTTAATTGCCTGAGCATGATGAGAGTTAATTGTAGTTTCAGCTTCAAGAAAAATCCATTGTATGAATTGTGTGGTATTATACCAATCTTTCCAACATGATAAATTTAACATTATGATAATGAGGTCCATTATCAGAAATGATTGTTACCCATTTTGGCTTTTTTTTGTCATGGTTTCAAAACTGCATTTAGTGATGGTGGTGTAAACCATGCATTTTGCCCTTTCTCATTTTTATAATCATCTAATTCTAACAAATTTGATCTAAATTGGAATATTTAAATAATATTTTCTTGCTTGATGTGCTAAATAATAATACAAACTTTTGTCCATGAGCTGGCAATGATGGAATTGTTTTAAAAAAACTTTAGACAATTCATGCATCTAAAATTGTGCTCTTTTTCACATATACCAAAAGCATAAAATAAACAATGACCAAGATACTCATTATGTATGTTTTAGTTCTCATTATCATAAATATTAGTATTTATTTCATTTTCATATGCCTTTCAATTAATTGAATTTATCCAGATAATCCTTTTTGTTAGAGATGATGTAAGTAATTAGCAGTTGTAAATGAATTAATATAAAATCATTTTTATCATAAATAATTACCCAAATGCTATTGTCATTTATATATTTTATTATAACTTTATTTAAATTGTCAAATACACCATATCCATAATCAGAACAAATTGAACACAATCCACCTAAGTCATCTCTATATTTATATCTACCATTTTGTAATTGAAACATGAAAGTTGTTCTGAAATTCCACTTGGATATATTTCTGGGTATTTTTCCTGCAAAGATTGCTTTGATCTTGCAAATATAATATTGGTGATTTAGGTTAGGATCAACTTTAAATGAGCTCACCAGCAACATTAGCTTTATCAAAAAAAAAGGCATCAAATTGTGATTTTATCTCTTCTGTATCATTAAACTTATGACCTAAAGAGGAACAAAGTTCTATCATACTAGAGTTTGTTTATACCATTGATAAAAAAATTATATTTACAATTGTTTTTTTTTAGGAATATTTTTTTGCATCAACTCCTCATCCTCCAATTCTTTTGGTGTGTACAAGTCCAAGCTTTCAATTCATCTAAAATTAGTTTGTTATATTATTATCTAAACCAGCAATTTTTTACCTTCAAGCTTAATTAGAATTCCCACTTCTCTCCAAGCATCATTTGGTCTATTTTTTTTAAGCAAATTATTTTCAAACCATAAACTTATCATTAATTAAAGGTACATAATTCATTGTTATTTGAACTTCTTAGATCACAAATAAATAAGTTATTATTTTCTATTTGAATTGAATATGGTCTAAATTCAATGTTTAATAATAAAATAACTCTTGAATAATTTTATTCCTAAAACCTCAACTCCAGATATTCTTCTTGTTGAATTAGGATTAAGTTTTTGGTATAATTTGGATACAGCATCACTTGAAATTCTTCAAATTGACAACAGTATTCTGGCAAATTCGTTGTTTTTGTAATAAATGGGATGATAAAAATAAATATTACTTTTGTAAATCAGAGTCTATAACATTATATATTTAATACTAAAAAAAAAATGTGTGCAACTTTTTTTTAATTGGAATATATGAATTTTTTTAAACGGATTCCAGATTTGCATGTTAAATTTTATTATTATATGTTCTTCATGATATACTAAATTCACTGCACTCTCTTTGGTAACTTCATTGTTTATAATTTTATTAGTTTAATATCCCGGTTAGTCTGTAGCATAAGCATTAAGTGCAGATGCTTGATTGTTCTCTTAACTTTAGTGGTTTGTCAAGTATTTGTTGCATCTAGCCAATAGTTTTATTTAAACTGTTTTTTTAGAAATGATTCAATATTTTTTATATGAATAGCCATAAAATAATTATACCATGCATGGTTCACTTGAAAATTGGTTTTAACTAGTTTCAGCTATTATTAAAAACTAGTTTCGGCACTTTTTAATTTCGGCGGCAGATAATTTACTAGTAACAAAAAAAGGCTGTTTGTTACGCCCATATAAAAATCTAGCCAATTAAAATTTATTTTTTGATCAATATGCAATGTAAAGTTATTGTTATAAAAAAAAATTTTTAGATGAACTTTTATGAATTTTACGTAAAAATTCTCCAAAAAGAGAAAGAGATAAGATCGTTAGTACTATAAGTAGTAGAAATTGTAATAATAGCAACAAAAACAATAACAATAAATTTCAATTAAATAATTGTGTTAAATTAAAATTATTAAGATTAAAATTGAATTATTTATTTAAGACATTGGACATTTATTATTTGTATATTTTTATTTTTATTTTATTCTAATATTTTATTATATTGTATAGATTTAAAATTACATATATTTTGATATAGTGAACAAAATCAATTAGGCCTTATTAGTATAATTATTTTGAACAAACTGATGGTAGTTGAATACATTTGGATGATGAATTAAAAGTATTATTACAAGAAGTGAATTAATCAACCAATCAACCATATAAATCAATGTATTAATTAATAACTAATCATGTTCAATTAAATAATTGAATTTATCTGATTAACTGGTGCATCATTGTTAATTTTTTCAAATAAAAAAGAACTTCCTGGTGAATATTTATTAATTTTTATTATTATAGTGTGCTGATATTAGGACATATTAACTTATTATGAATTATTTCCTAAGACCTTGATTAGATTCAGTTTTAACTCATCATTAGGTTATCCAAGCTTGTAGTGCTGTCAATGATGAAAATCTTCTTTCTGGAATGAGATATCACCGTATTTATCTTCTTGACTAATAATCATGATGATGATAATAATAATGATAAAGGGTGAAAAAGATGTTGTAATTCAATTTTATTATATTCTATAGTGCCATTCTATACTATTAAATTAATGCATTAAAATATCAGATTTTGTTTTTTCAGGTGTTAAAATCTTTGTATATTTATTAGTTTTCTGTCATTTATACATAGGTCTAACCTATATCTACTCATAATCTACAGATTCAAAAAATTAATTAATAATTAAATTGGAATAAAAAAAATGATTGAAATAAACTTTCTCTACTTTTACTTTGAAATTCCGCTCAGCTTAAACTAATTTTCCGTTCTATGTCATCATGCATCGCTTAATTACGGAATTAATTTTTTATGTGCGTGAGATTAAATACAAAGGAATCGATTATTATCTTTGTGGTTTGTTTTCAATTATTGAATGTTTTTTGTTGCCAAATTTGAAATAAATAAATTGGTAATTATAATATAATCAGTAAATGTTCCAAATAAATATCTGCTTTGACTAAAGACAGTCATTAATGCTCTCATTTATAATGTTTTTTTATCTTTAAAAAAAAGATTCAATTTAATCTGTGTATTACATATCGCCTTTGCTCGCATGTTATACTAATTTTGGAAAAAAAAAGCCTACCCAAATTTAAAACTTGTTGTATAAAATTTTATTATTTTACCGTTCTATGTGGAAATTACATCAACAAAGATCTGCCAATCAGCCAATCAGAGTCTAAATTATACAGTTTTAGAATTTGTATAACATTTCACAACGTAATTTGTCAGAGTATCCAATTATAAAGTGCATTTATTATGTATATGTTCTTTGGTTTTTTCATCTAATACTAATAATTTCTTTTCAATCTTTCTATTTTCAACTCAATTAAAAAAAATTTTTTTAGTATTTATATAAGAACTTTTTTAAAAAAAATTTTTTTAATTTATAATTATATAATTTTATAATTATAAATTTTACTCATTTTATAGTTTTTAATTTTTTTTAAAAAAAATAGATAGATAAATAAATAAGTAAATAGAATTCATTATATAAACTTTTTTTTTTTGAAAAAAATTAGAATTATTAACAATTAAAACTTTAAAAACTTGTAGACATGGAAATTTATGAGAATAAACATTTTAATTCAGATGATGATTGTGCAACAGTCAGAGGTGATGAATCAGAAACAGAACACACTGATTTCCCAGCTTTTAATAAAGATGATGTAGATGATAACGATAATAATGATATTGTAAATTATGGTATTAAATATATGAGATCATTAGGAGAAACTTTTAACAACTTTGGTGATGAATTAACTGGTTCGAAATCTCTTGACTGTATCATGGAAAATTCAAGTATGGATATAATTGATTCTATTGACAATAATGATGATTATAGTATTAGTAGTATCAGTAGTGATGGGGATTATAATATTAATGATGGTGATTATCATATTTCCATTACTGTTAATACAAAATCAGAATCTAAAAAAGGTTTTAGTAGAATACCACCTTCAAAAAGACAATTAATATCAAAGTCTGATGTTGATAATGGTAATGATGATGTCAAACAAAAGAAAATGAAAAATGATAACAAAGATAAAGTGACAAAAACTAGAAGATTGACTAGATCACCTAATAATAAAAAGAAACAACCTCCAATAAATAAATCTTTAAAATTTCAAAGTACAAAAAACTTTTCTAATAGTAATAAGCGAAAATTTATTTATAAAGTAAATGAAATAGATAAGAATGATATTTTTGTTAGAGATAGAGCTGGTCAAACAAATTTACATAGAGCATGTCAAGAAGGCAAGCTAGACAGAGTTAAAGATCTGGTAGATAAAGGATCTGACATTAATGCATGTGATAATGCAGGATGGACTTCACTTCATGAGGCTGCCTATCATGGATATTTAAACATTGTACTTTTTCTATTAGAAAATGGGTCAGAAGTTAATGCTATTTCATATGATGAATTGGATACTCCACTTCATGATGCATGTGCTGAAGGTCATGAAGATATTGTTAGAGCTTTATTAGAGTATGGAGCTGACCCTGAAAAAACTAATGTAAATGAAAAAAAACCTGGGGACTACACAACTAATAAAAACATTATTAAATTATTGGGGACACCTGTAGAAGTTGTTAAAACACCTGTTAAAAAGTCAAACTTTAGTTCAATTAAAAGACCAGTAAATGGTGAAAGTGGAGGTAGTATTTTATATAAATATATCATTGTTTTATATATATTAATTAAATATTAAATATTGGTAAATTTTGATATTATGGCATTTAGATGATGTTCAAACTAAAAGGCTTACAATTTTGAAGGCAAATGACAATTCTATACTTGAACCAAAAGATTTTGCAAATAAAAAAAAATTATTTAATAGATCAGAAAATCCGAAATCTATTCAAAAGAAATCACCAACAGCGAGCCCTAACAGTATTACTAGAAATGACAATGGTAATAGTAATAATATTGATATTAGCAACAATAATAATATTATCAAGAAAAATAAAAATAGAGGTGTAAGAACCAAGTTTTCTAATAATGATATTTTAAGAATGGATCTTAAAAGTAGAGATTTGTCTGGGAGAAGTCAGCTTCACATTCATGCCAAGAAAGGTAACATAGAAATGGTAGGAAATTTGATTGAAGCAGGAGCCAAAATCAATATTACTGATAATCATGGACGTACACCACTACATGAAGCTGCATATGAAGGTCATTATGAAATTGTAAATATATTAATTGCAATGGGTGCAAATATAAATGCCACTGATAAGAAATTAAATTCACCACTTCATGATGCAGCCAAGAATGGTCATACTGGTATTGTGGAGGTACTTTTATTAAATAATGCTAAACCTTGTGAGAAAAATATTGAAAATAGAATGCCCTTAGATTTAGCTAAATGTAGAAAAGACATTGTTGAATTATTATGTAGAGTTCTTCATTTAAATCCTGAAGATTATTTATATCCTATTACTAATAATAATGATAATGATAATGAAATCATAAAAGAAATTAAAGTTGAATCTCCTGTAGAAATATTTGAATTAGAAGTGAAAGAAGTGTTAATAGATAACAGTCAAACATTGTTAAGTTTTAATGCATTTGAAGAGCTTCCTCCTACACCAGAATATTTGAAAATGGAAATAAAAGATAAATATTCAGGGCCATTGTATACAGTTCAACTGAACACTGAAATTTCGGGATATCCACTTGCTGCACCCATCATTCCTCCATCAGGAACATTATTTGTTGTGGATTTACAAGTAGAATTAATTCTAAATTTGAAAATAAGCACATTGATACAATCATATCCCAATCTTATCAACAGACCTATCTCATTAATGGAAAAAGAAAGACTCTGGCCATTACTACGTTCTATGATATGGGCACCATCAAAATCCATTAATCCATCTGAAGTTGTTGCATTGGAAGATCAAAGAAAATCAAAATTCTTAAAAGTCCAAATGCATTTTATCAAGGTTAGTCAATGTTTATATATGTTTGTATGTTATTTTTTTGCTTTTATAATGAAAATAATTTATTTGTTTTTCTCATATCTGTGTGTAGTATGAAGAGGCTATTAAATTAATCAAAGATGAATTGAAAAATCTTTATCTTACAACCGTTGAATTGGATATTTCAGACTATCCAAATATGGATGATGATAAAACTAAGATAAACCATTATGGTTCATTGGAAATTGATAATGATAATAAACTTCTTCCTTTGACATTTCCGCTAACACCAATTTCACCTACTGGATCTAATAGGTTTATTTTTAATTATAAAATGGTTTAGAAAGAATTATAAAAATAATATATTTTTATATTTGAGTAGGTGATAGTCAAACAAACAATATAAAAATGTAAATTTGGTACATTTCTTTTTTTGTAAAATTTTTTTTTATTTGGTAAATAAAAATCTGTATTTTCGCGGAAAAATTATTGACACGTTAGAAATCTTTGCAATGATCATTTCTTAAATTAAAATGTCCATCAATTTATAAAAATATATAAATAGCTGATAGTGAAATTATTTTTTAAAAAAAAAAACTGGAGAAAAGAAAATGTTTAATCAAAAGAAAACAGGACCTGCCATCAGATCATTTTTCAATGAGCAAGGGTTTATAGACACACCATTAAACTCTAGAATATTGCCACCATCAACAAGGGTATAACACTATATATATGGAATTGAAACTTTTAATACTTTTGTATTAATTTTTTTAATATCTATTTTTTTTTTTTTACATAAACAAAGCAAAATGATATTTATGAAAAAGAATTAAAAATAGGATTGCTTTCTTTGCAAGTACAAGAATATGCAATTATGGAAGATTTATTGTTTGTGATGATGGTATGATAAATCGGACTATTGTTATAGATTGTTATTTCAATTAATAATAAAAACTTTTATATCCATTTCTACTTTATGTATTATGAAAGGGTATTGATGGCAAGTACATTAAATCCAATAGTGTGACGGATAATTTCACCGATAAACCAAGTTTGACATATTCAGTAGATTTATCATTAGGTTTGTGGTTATTGTAATATTCTACAAAGAAAAAAAATTGATCAAGAAATTTAATAATAATAATATTTTTTGATATTAAAAGATCCATCACTAAGAGATTTGGCAGAGCGTATTTTACCACTTGCAACTTATTATACTTCTATTAATGCATTTATTGAACTTCATTCTAAATTTGAATATGGATTTGTAAGTCATGCTCTGTGTGCTGCGATGCGTGAAATATTAAAGGTATCACAATAATAATATGATTATAATTTTTTCATAATTTATACCAATATTAACAATTTATAAAAATGTAATCTACAGGAATACTTGATACTGATTAATCAATTAGAACACCAATTTCGAACAGAATCAACATTTACACTTCAAAAATTTTGGTTTCATGTACATTCCACATTATATACAATGTCTAATCTTCACTCATTGATACTGGAAATACAAGATGCAGCTGAAGATGCGATGGAAGAGGATACTGATATGATGATGGTTAATGGATTCACTAGGCTTAATACAATACCACAAAGAATTAAAGGTGGTGGTATTCTGACTATATTAGTTGATAGAATGACCACTATGAGTGGGTAAGGTTTAACAAATAACCTTTTTTTGTTTAACACTATACACACATATAAATAGTATTAATTTTTATTATTAAATAAATGCCAAATAATAATAATAATTTAGAGATCCATCCGCTAAAAAACTTTATCTGTACCTATTATCAAAATCATCGCAACCATATGTTACAATGTTACATTTATGGATACATCATGGCGAAATACGTGATCCATACGAAGAATATATGATACAAGAACGTAAAAATGTCAAAAAAGAAAATCTTAAAGATGATTTTAATGATGCATATTGGGAGATGCGATATACAATTAGAGATACAGAAATTCCACCATTTCTAATACCTTTCAAATACAAGATTCTTTTAGCAGGAAAGTATCTTAATGTGGTTCGAGAATGTGGAATTCCAATAATTCAAGAACAACAAAAACAAAATTCTGAAGATGAAGATCCAATTAATGGTAAAAAAAATGTTGATAGAACTGATGTCAATGTTAACAATGATATTTTGACCGCAATGGACGGTGGAAGGTGAGAACATAGTAATAATAATAATAATAATAATAATAATAATAATAATAATAATAATAATAATAATAATAATAAATTACATTGTAATTTTTAATATTATTATAATTTTTAAGGTTTGTGGAAAATATAGAGACTGCGTATAAGCGTGCAAATCGTACCTTGCTTGATTTATTGTTGAAAGATCATCAACTGATAGCACGTTTACGGTATTTAAGTGATTTATTATTATTTTGGATATTATGAAGATTACTTTATTTGTAACTATTATTTCCACTTTCTAATATAGCAAGAAATATATATATATATATATATCTGATTTTGTTAATTTGTATATATAATATGGTGTATATATATATATATAGCTCAATCAAACGATACTTCTTTCTTGATCAATCTGATTTTTTAACACATTTTCTAGACCTAGCCGCATTAGAACTAAAAAAACCATCAACTCAAGTATCACTTACAAAACTTCAATCACTACTTGACCTGGTAATTCATAACCCATCATCAGCTGCTTACACTGATCCATTCAAGGAAGATCTTAAAGTTGATATGAGCAGCGTTGGTCTGGTGGATCAATTATTACGAATCATTAATATTGCTGGTACAATAGAAACTATTCCAACAACATCAAAAGCATCAAACCGCATTTCAGAAACTTTTATAGTTAGAAAGGACACTAATAAAATTGTTGATGAGAGTGAGAATGAAGGATCAGAGGATGGTGGTGGTAGTAGTAGTAGTGAAAATCCAGGAGGGGGAGGATACGCAGGTAGTGTAGCAGGTAGTTTGGCAGGTAGTATGGCAGGTAGTATAGTTGGAAGTATGTTGGGTGGTAGTAGTGGTGGCAGTGGAGGAACAAAACAACTATTAACAGGTTTGTTGTATATGAATTAAGATTTTTTTTAAAAAAAAATTTTTAATAATTTTTATTAATGTCTTATTTATTTTACTATTGAAGGAATTGAAGCACTTACATTTGATTACATTGTACCATTTCCATTATCGCTTGTAATTTCACGTAAATCACTTACCAAATATCAATTATTATTCAGACATTTATTTTATCTTAAGCATGCAGAACAATTATTATATAACACGTGGAAAGAACATACAAAATCATATTATTGGAAGCACGGATCTGGACATCCAAGCATTGAAGGATGGAAAGGACAGTTGTATGCTCTTAGACAAAAGATGATAGTATTCGTCCAACAATTCATCTATTATGTAACTAGTGAAGTATTAGAACCTCAATCGAGAAATCTGGAAGCTAGCTTGGAAAAAGTATTATTTTTTGATTTCTTTATTTAAACAAATTGGCTAATTAATTATTCATAATTATTTACATATATTTATAGGCATCAACAGTAGATCAAGTATTAAAATATCATTCGGATTTTTTAGATACATGCCTTAAAGAATGTATGCTAACTAATGCCAAGTTGTTAAGAGTAGGTTTTTTACATCTGATTAGATAATTTTGTTCTCTCTCTTTAATTAAATCTCATATAAAATACTCTTTTTTTTTCTATGATAATAGATATATTCAAAACTGTTATATACATGTGTTTTATTTGCTAACTATACAGAGAAGTTTACAAAATCACTCGTGTCACTTGAAACACAAGTTGAGTCTATGACAACAATAATACAAATGGATTATCAGGATAGAACACTTCGTAAATTCGAAGAACATTTTGTCTATCATATAAAATTGCTGATAGAAGCGTTGAATTTTTATTCAGCTACTGAAACTGTACAATTTCTTTGTTTAGTAGTGAGACTTGGTGTTTTTAATTTCTAATAATTTATAAAATTTAGAATAATAATATATATATATATTTGTGATCTTGGCTCGTCCTACCATTTTAATAAATAAGAACGTTACTATTAATAGATTTTTTTAAAAAGAGATAAAGGGTGCATGTAACAGCACGGAAACAATTAAACTCTTCGCCAAGTTGGTTCTTGAAAAAAAGCAAAAGGCTTATTATACATGAATATAAATAAATAACTCAATACGAGTTTGTAGTTTTGATTCAAAAGTATTCTTGTTTAAATAATTTTTTACTGTAAATTTAATAAAATCATCAATTAAATAATATTAAATTAGCCACAGGAAATATCAGATTAACTAACATCCTCTTTAGACTTTTATTTGATAGGATGAATCGATCCAGTAAATATTACATAATTTACTTGTATATATGGGTGTTACAAAAATAGAAGAAACAATTGGGAGTGGAAAGCTTATTATTAATCTAGTGTAGCAACCAACATTTCCCATTAACTAGATTATGGTACGTCTTTTCAGGCGATTCATGGTTTGTATATATTCTTATGAACATTAGCATATCTTTGCAATAATATTTGTCTCTTTTGTCAGAGAACAATTTAAAGATATCAATCACTTGCCCAAAGCCAATACAGGATACTGGTAATATTATTCTTCTAACCATGTTCTTGCTTAAGAATACTTCTAATAATTCTATAATTCTTAGGTTCCATAGTCATATAATAATTTTATTGTTATTAATATAATCCTATTTATATATATTAAGAAATCGAGATTGTTATAAAAACATCACATATGACAGATTCTAAATACAATGACAACCGCGTTGTTTGTGAATACACAAAATTCGATGAAGGATGTTTAGGTTACATCGAGATCAGACACAATGCCAAATCCCATTGAAAGAATATCGAAGAATTGTCATCAGACTACCTTGTTATAAATAAGAATCAACAAACCGAATCTCTGATCAATTTATATTTAAAATTTTCATTTAGATCAATTTGTTCATTTATTTGTATTAAATTGATTCGAATAGTATTAGTTATAGAATATCAAAATCTATAAAACTTATTCGCCAACAAAGTTATTGTCATCAATTAACTGTCCAAATTAGGCATCATTTTTATACCCCAAGTACAAGAAGGGTTATTTTTCACTTAAGAATACTAACTCACAAGACTATAAGGATGCTGAAGAAAACTTTCAAGCAAATAAATGGGTTGTTGCTCAACTTGCTGATATTAACGAGCTTGATAAATTGAATTTTCGTAAGAGAATGCGCCACGACTTGGATCATGAATAATCTCTTTTACTATACATCTAATGCAGCTCCTTTGCGAAGTATGAGATTTGAAATGCCTCCTAGTCTTTTTCTTAGTGAACATCTTTTTCTTCTAATAATGATAATCTGATTTTTTTTATGTAGAAAAATACGCTTGTCATATCATTATTATTTATCATGCTTCTTTTTCATCAATGATAGAATTCGTCAAAGACGTTTTTGTCAGTAAATAACAATCGTTTTCCTGGATCAGTATTCATTGTTTTTTACTAAATAGTATAAGTTTTCCTGTATAACATCAATAATAAATAACAAGTTTGACTTGATAAACCCATAAACCCAAAACCATTTGCTGATACTTGATTATAGTTTATTATGGATGACAATATCTATATTTATTTCAATTAATGTATAAAATAAATACATTAATCAATAATTCTCCCAACTTCTATATGTTTCAACTTCTATATACTTGATTTGCTTTTCTTTCATTTCTTTCACCTTTACCTTCACTCAGTTGTTCAGGTTTTCTATCTAGCTTAATTTGATTTGTTGAATTTCACTTCTAATTTTTGAGTTTGGACTACCACTTTGTTTTTGTTCAGTTAACTTAAATAATTTTCTAATTTAGGTTTTTGTTCTATATCTAATTCTTTAACTTTATTCTAAAGTTCCTGAATAGGTTTTTGCTGTTCAGGTTATTTTTTTAAATATTTTAGTTGCTATTTTAATTGAGCAATATCATTCTCTAGTTGTTGATTATTTGCTTGCTCTTTCCCTTTTTGCTTTTAGTTCATTATCATAATCATTCTCTAAATTTTTTATTTTTCATCTTTTTTGTTGGTACTTGTTGTCTGTAATTGGCTTATGTCCTTTAATACCTCCCCCCTCTTTTTTTGTTTTCTGTTTTTGTTGATTACGTTGTTGTCTTGCTTCTTGAAGTTTAGTTTTCAATTCTTAGATTTCTTTCTTTTGTGCTTTGATTGGTTTTTGATAAATTTCATGATCGGTTTTTGTATTGCCTTTTTCTTTTTTGACCTCTTTAATAAGTTTGTCATGTTTATATTTGGTGTTGCTTTAGTTTTGTTGTCGATTCAATTTGGTTTTCTTCTCCATTTCAATGACTACTTTTAAGTTTTCAATTTCCTGCTTTAAATTTGTTACCTCATTTTTCAAGTCACTTATTTCTCTATTCTTTTCATTCAATTGTTGTTGTAAACTTCTGTTCTCATTAATTGAATTTTGATCATTTTATAAATTGCCATGATTGATTTTTTTCATTGCTTTATTTTATTTATTGTTTAACTATTTGCTTCCCTAGCCATTGAGCAAGATCATTATCAAGTAATAATGGATAACTGATATAAAAACAATTAGATAGCAAGAGTTCCCAAAGAAGAAATTAATTGTTTAATGACATCCTAGAATTAAGGCGAGAAATTAATCAATGGAGTGAAGAAAATGGAAGAATTGAAACAAGCCATTGAAAGGATTGAATGTTAAAAAGTCGTTCAATGATTGATTTTCCAAAGTTCTTTATTGCTTTATTATCATTGGCATTATTTTTAAAAATATAAAGGGCATTGTTCTTTCTTTAAATACTTCTGAATGTACTGTAATTCTTTGGTTCCATGGTAGATTTGATGTAAAAGTTTCATATTTGTATTTTTATTTCAGAGAATTCTTTGGCATTTGATGGAAAATTTTAGCCTAAAAAGAATTTAATTTTGATAAAAAATTATGTACTATTATTGTAATGATCCATTTAGAAGTTGTGATGATGAAAAATTTTAAAAAAGAATGCGCGATATGCTATAAGAAATCTAAAAATGCTTTAGATAAATTTAAAACTAATGATTTTTATTTAATGTATTATTTGTTATTATTTATTCAATTTGTAATATTAATTGTTTCTTTACAAGAAACATGCAATACTAATATAATTAAAGATCTTTTAATAATATATATTCTAAAATGAACAAATCAAATAATAAAAAAGATAAATAGATATTAACGTTTTTTTTTTTATAAAAATTTCCATTAAAAATAATAAATACATGAGCATAAAATAAATTATAAATTTCAAAAAATAACCAAAAAAATTTTTTTAAAACAAATTAACCAAATCATTTGATATATTACTATTATTGTTTGGATTTGACGTTGTTGATTGGCTTGTAGATGAGGTATCATCTCCAAATAAACCTAATAAATCATCAACATTAGCACTAGTAGTTGATTTAGATGTTGATGATGTTGATGATGATGATGTTATTGTTGAAGGAAATGTTGTTGCGGGTGCTGCATTAATAGGACTATCATCATAATCAAGATCCAACAAATTTTCAACGTTAGTTTTAACTTGCATTCGAATAGATGATTCATTTGAAGCTTCTTCTTGTTCCCTTTAAAAATAAAATGAGAAAAAAGTTATAAAAATGTCAATGGTAAGTATAATTTTTTTTTGGCAAAAGAAATAAAACCATATAATATAAGCATTGACTTCCTTTACTCACTCAATGGCTTTCTTTTGAACAGCATCAGCTCCAAATCTACCTTTTCCAATAAATGTTTCTGGGGGTTTATGATATACACTTGCCAATGTAGAAATATTATTAATTAATTCCTCCAAAAGAGGCCCTGACATTGAATTACTTTGTACTGATATTGGTGGTTTATCAGATAAAACTACAGACTATTTTATCATTTAAACCAAAAAAAAAAAATTTAAGAATATATGATTAAATAAATAACACAATATATAAATATAAATATACATTTACCTTTCCAGCTTGTGGGTCAGTTGAAAGTAATCTCCAATAAATATAAGCGCGGTCTCTAATATCAGGATTGTCACATTGTTTGGTCGCAAGTTGTAACATTTTCTGTACTGTATCTGGAGTAGTTTGTGGTTTTTTTAGAAATAATTTAATTGTTGCAGTAACTAGTTGTAATTGTACCTATTCAAAAATATTTTAAAATAAATAAATAATATATATATATATATATATATATGAGCGAACGAACGAATATAAATATATTACCTGGGAACTTTCATCGCGAAAAGTATCCAAAAACGTAAGAATTAAATCATGGGCATTTTCTATTTTTTCAGCATATTCTCCGATGATCCAAATAAGCGAAGCCTTTGCTTCTGGTTCGTCTAATGCATCTAAATTTTCACATAGTGTTGGAATGATTCCCTCATATTTGTGAGGATATTTCCGGAATATATCCTATTTGAAATTCATTTAAAATTATTATTTTACATGATAATATTTCAATATTACAGAATAAAATGTAATTTAACAATAAATATATTACTTTAATAACTACTATTGCTTCCTGAACCACATAATTCACTCTTGTATTTATCAAATCTAATAAAACATTAACACATCTTTCAGACGTCTCATCAATTTTAATTGCGCACTGTCCAATAACTCTAACAGATTTTCTCACAATATCAACATCAACTTCAGAAGCATATCTATAATAAAGGATTAAGAATAATATATTAATGTATTGATCTAAAATAAATTTTTTGATAAATTATTAAATTATTAGTTATTTGTTCCTTCCTTACTCTTTTAGTTCAGATAATAATTGGTCTACATTTTTTTCACTAGCTAATTTTATCATAATTTCCAATTTTTCCAATTTTATGTAAGGTGGATCATTATATTTACAAAAGAAAACTCTAATTTCATTTTGTAAAATGTCATGTTGTTTTTGTAAAATAAGGTTTATATTTCTTAATGCAACATATTGCACTTCTGGGGCCGAGGATAACAATGTGACTGTAATAAATTTTTTGTCAGTTAATAATTATGAAAGTAGTAATGGTAATAGAGATGATGATTATGATGACGATGATTGTAAATCGCAAAATATACCTAAAGGTGGTGCCATCTTTTTTATTAATTGTCGGATTAATTCATCATTTTTTATAATTCTCAAGTAAATTATTATTACCTATTAATATTTATATGATAATAATTATAATTATTATGATAAACCATCGACAATAAAAAATATAAATGAAACTTTCAGATATACCTTAATTGCTGATAATACTACACTTGCATTAGCATGCTGGAATTGTGGAATAACACGTTCAACTATATGTTCAGCTTCTTTACTATCAGCTGGTTTAAAATCTGCTAATGCTGTTAATATAGCAATCCTGCCCCATCTATGTTAATATATTATGAAAATTGATTAACCAATAAATCTAGACTAATAAATATAATAAGTAGTAAAATATGTATACATGTAATGATAAATTAATACATACTCTGTACACACGTTTAATGCTGCTAATAATTTTGTAAGTGTTGATGTGTTAATAATAAATAAATCTTTTGTAGTTGATGCCTCATTTATTTCAGCAAGTGCAGTTATAGCATTAGCTACAACCTTTATTATTATTATTAATTATAAATAAATAATTTAAAGAATTTAAAAATACTATGTGAATAAATGAATGAGCAAATACACATCATTATCCATCTTTACCATTGGATTTGAATCTGAAACCATGTCTTGTAGCAAGGAAACAAACCCATTTTCAATAGCTAACTCGGGGTTTAAATCATATAATTTAGCAACACAAATCGAAGCAGTTTTTCTAACATAAGGATCATCATCCTACAAAGAAGAATATTTTCTATTCATGTTAAATTTCGAAAAAAAAAAATTTATTATCATCAAAAGATAATCAAAAAAAAAAATTTTTTTATTATTGTTACGATAACAATTATAATAATAAAAATTGGAAAAATCACCTTTAAACATTTCCTCAATGGCTCACAAAGATAATCAATAATTTTTTCTACTCGAATACATCCCATGGTTCTAATAGCCAGTGCACGAATTAATGGATTACTATCATCCGTGTCCTTTTAGATGTGCATATATTAATTAAAATAAATTAATTAATTAATTAATTAATTGAGTGACTGACTGTGACCGGAATGAGCGTATGAAAATAAGGTTTTAACTTATCAAATCCACTTATTACATATTATAAATACCTTTACAAAAGTATTTACAGCCAAAATAACCAACTCAGGTTGAGTCTTTGCATAATTCATCAAATATAAATATACCAGTTTCTTTTGTTCTAAATCTTCTGTTTGCATATTTTTTAAAACTTCAGGAAATAATCCCGAAACATCTTTTCCAACTGTCATATTAGCAATCACTTTTTTAATTGCATCTTTACGACGATCTCGATATTCACTGTTAAGATCAGCTCGAAGCTCATAGTTTTCACCTTAAAAGATGTTTTTTTTTAGAATTAAAAAAATTTGTTTTTGTACGACAAGTTTTATACGTCAAGAGATTACCTTTTTTTGCTGTGGTAAAAAACTTTGGTTTATTTACTCGAAGGTCAGTCATATATATATACTCTCGAAACAAATATAGTTTAAAAAAAAATTTTTAACCGCGTAATTTTCAAAATTTTTTTGTGACAATGGTTACATTCATTTATGTATTTATATTTATCACCAAATTTTCCATCCATCACAGAGGACAAATTTATTATTTAACAACCTTATTAATTCCAACAAGGACACTTACCATTAAAATATATCAGAAAACTTGTAAATGATTTGATCAAGTTCTTAGATAAAACAGATTTTTATGATGCAGAGATTAAGTTGGTGAGAGAGAGAGAACTAGGATCCTGACAATTGTATGAAAAAGAAAACACATCTCCAATGTACTTGAAGTGCTTTTAATGATTATAAAATCTAATGTTTACAATGGAACCATGAATGTAGATAATTCAATCCAGAGAAATTGTTGAGCTTTCTTGAATTAACGAAATTACAAACAAGATTTAAATTATAGACACCAATTGTTCACTTTACTTTATGACCAGAATTATTTTTAAAGTCAAATGATTTTAAATATATTGAAAACCTATCTACAGTTATGTCTATATTAGAAAAGATAATTTAGTATTAGACGAAATTGATAATTTGGGACTTTTGTTGTTCAATGGGGGATAGGACAATGGCAGATATTCTTCCATCAATCAAATGTTTTTATGAATGATTTAATAAAAAAGTACATGAAAAAGCTCTTCAATATCATTCTAGTGAAGATTTTTAATATGGGATTCAAAAATTGCAGATCTTTCAAAGATTTAATGTTAATGTTATCCGAAACAGTTTAATATCTCTTGATTTTTATTAAGTAAACATGTTATGTTTCTAAGCTAAAAATATTCTACATCTTAACTTACATGTAACTGGCATTATCATCTCAAAAATAGCCAAAAAATATTAATATAATTTTTATTTGATTTTGATTTCTATAAATGTTATTGAAGAAGAGTTAGTTATTCCAGGTTACTTGTGGGATGATTTTACTGACTAAAGTGCCCCAGCTATTTTACAAATTTGGAAGAAGATTTATTGTAAAAACTGTAAAATCGATTTTTTCGATGACTGTTAATATTAAGGGCACGGTCTCGTACGTGACTTGATCATCGACGTCTAAAAACCGTTTTAATTTCCGAAAATTTTAGGGAAAATCAATGGCTCAAAAATGTACATAATAACCACTGGTATGTGATAGAATCTGAGCGTGTAAACTTTATAAAGGTAGAGTACACCTTCATATATTTCTAAAGAGATAGTCTTGAAGAGTTACCAAAGGATGTTCTAACCTTTCGAGTGTTTATAAAAATGAATTTAAAATTTTGTTGAAAAAGAGAATAATGAATAGCCAACAAAATAAAGATCTTTGTTATTTGAATTATTATGAATGATCAAAAAATATCTTTTTATGGATGGTGTAGAAAAAAAACCCATGTTTTTATAATTTTAAACTATATATTTCATGAATTTAAAATTTACTTATTTTTCTAAAATAACAAATGATAGCGATTGATGATAATGATAATAATAAATTTATAAATTACAATCCATAGAATATAATAATAATTTAGTAAAATGTTGAAGGACGTTTTGCCAAGAATTTGGTTTTTCTTTCGGACCGCATAACGCGATGAGGTAAAGGAAATCTAAGTTTCTTTTCAAGTAGTTGTTTAATATATGGACGTTTCACCTATATTAAAGAAAAACAAATTTGACAATATAAATATTTTATATATCTATTTTTTTTAAAAAAAAATTAACCATAAAATATTACTTGAGAAGTCTTAATTTCTGCAATTCTCAATATTTGAATGGATGAGAATCGCGCACGATGACGAGCTGCCATATCTTGATCTATTAATGAATTCACATAAACAAAATATATGTATATTATTATTATTGTTACTATTATTTATTCATTATTAAAAAATCTATTTAATAGTTATATAAAGATGACTTGCATGCTGAAGAAACTGCATCTGTTCTGTAATATTTAAAAAAAAAATTTGTTTTTTTTTTAATATTTTAGTAACATTTTAATGATAATTGATAATAACATTAATCTTTCCATCTAACCTAGTCAGTTCACGATATTCTTTATACATATTATGTGTTCCAGATCTGGAATCATAACGAAGCCAAATGCCGTAATTTTTAATTTGTAATGGTCTTTTTTCAAAGATCTAATTAAATAAAGAGAAAGAAAGAAATAACAGGATGATTTTTACCATTAATAATCGATTGATTTAATTTTTTCTTTGCTTCTTTATTAATCACTAAAATCAATCGATAAATTCATCATTGTTGCTGTTTTTGTTGTATTTACCTCATTGATGGTAACAATTTCACCAGCAGCCTTTTTTATTTTTCTTAATTTTGTCAAATAATACCAGAAACGGCTTTTAGCTACAACTTCATTGGGAGCAAAAAGTCTCATTCTAAAAAGTCTTGGAGCTGGATCTTTTTTACTAGGTAACTTACGACCAATTACTTGATATTCACGTAGCTACATAGATTCATTGATAATCATTTATTATTATTTAGCTTAAATTTTATTGTTTGGAAAAAAATATAATTTATTACTTACTCTACCCATATTGACAATTTTTTTTTTTTTTAAATAAAAATTTTTTTTTGTTTGATCAAAAAATTTTTTAAAGGGACATTAAATAAAGATGCACCCTAAAAATTTTATTCGAAATTTTAAAAAAAAAAGAAATTTTTTGTTTTTGTTATATAAAATGTTCGTTATTAAAGTTGTTTGTCCGGCTGCAGTTAATACTAATACCATCTGGAGGTTTGTGAATATAGTTTCCAGTACAACAAAATACAACAAAATTTATAACTTAAAGTATCATAGGCCAAAATAGAAATTTCGCAACATTAAAGTATGTTAGTTAATAATAATATTGCTGGGTTTTTGGAGTTACTCAAACATAAGGATATTGCTCGCAAAATTATTTAATTAATAATTTAATAATTTTTTATTCATGCTAATATCAAACTTGAAATACTCTTATAATTACTGTTTCATCAGATCGCGGTCTTTGCAGTGGTATTCTCGTACTGATTGATGAAATTCTGGTTTTCAATTGGTAGTTCTTGGTGATAAAGCCGGGGTGCAACTTTCATGATCAGTTTGCGATAACATTAAACTTTCGTTCAATCAAATTGGTGCATGTGTTGAAGCATGTGACATCATATTAAAGGAGAGGATAGAATTAATTAAGCGGTTATTGTTTATAATCATTTCAGTTCAGTAATTGCTTATGAACAACTCGGAAACAACTTTTATTAAATCAGTTATATATAATATATAATAATAACTGATTCATTATTATCATTATTTGTTATAGGAAATTTTGCATGAATTGAATCTTTCAAGAATTTGAATTTGCAAATTCAGTTTATTGGGGATTTTCTTGAGGAGTTGTTATTTTTATAGAATCGTCGAGTAGAAATGATGAATAATATAGGTAACACAGAAGGGTATCATTTGGTAAATTACTAATATTTTGCATTTGTGACAATGATGCAGTAGAAATTTCTGCAATGTAATAATTGCAAAAAAAAACACTTTTTTTTAATAAAATAAAAAATTTACATCAAAAATGCCAACTAGTTTTTCATCCTTAGAAAATATAAACTTACTGTTTAACAGCCTTATTATTTCTAACAAAGATGTTCTGACATTAAAATATATTGATAAACTTGTGAATGATTTATCAAAATTATTAAATGAATCTGATTCTTATGATGTAGAAATTAAAGTTGGAGGTGAACAAGAGGATGTTAAAACTTTCAAAGCTCATTCTACAATTTTAAGAGCAAGATCCCAATATTTTAAAGCTGCTTTATCTAATAATTGGTTAAAAAGGTCTGAAAATGGTATTATTTTATTTGAAAAAAAAAATATTTCTCCAAAAGTATTTGAAGTTATTTTAACGTAAGAATTATTTAATTTAATTTAATATAAATATAATTTTAATTTGATTTGACTTAGTATTTTATATTTATTTGTTTTTGTTTTAAAAGATATATTTACAATGGAATTGCTAATCCAAATAAGTTGAATCCAGATGAAATTATTGAACTTCTTGAAGCATGTGATGAATTAAATATTGATGAATTAATTGAGGACTTGCAAAATCATTTAATTACTGAAAAAAAAGAATGGTTATAACAGAATTTAATTTACATTTATCAAATTTCATTAAATCACCATACATTCAATTTACTTAACGATTATTTTGATGAGTTGATGTTTTATAGTCCAGACTTGTTTTTAAAAGTTGAAGATTTTAAAGATATTGAAAAACCTATGTTTATGTCTATAATAGAAAGAGATGATTTAGAATTAAAAGAAATTGAGATTTGGGATATTGTTGTTCAATGGGGAATAAGCCAAGATGAAGAATTGAAGACATTTTTAAGTGGAAGAAGGAGGATTTTATCATGTTGAAAAATATATTGAAAGATATTATTCCATTGATAAGATTCAAGGAAATTTCATCAACTGATTTTTATGAAAAGATTAAACCTTATGAAAAGGTCTTTATTAAAGAAATGTATGAAGAACTTTTTCAATATTATCTTTGTGATAAATGGAATCCAAGATTATCACTTCATAAAGGTTCAAGGGCAGAAACTGGAAAAATATTAAATTTACAAATGAAATGTTTAATTTCTAAATGAATTGATGGAAAAAATGAACTATATAATGAAGATGTTCCTTACCGATGTAAATCAATTTTTCGTGGGTCTCTTGATGGATTTTCTAGGTCTGTTTTTGAAAAGAAATTCTATAATATAGAACAAAACTGTGGCTATAATGAAAATAAAAGGAACTGGAGAATTGGTTGGTGGCTATAACCCAGTTTGTTGGAGTATAAAAGAAATGTCTTCAGATGAAATTTATTTTATTGAAACAGACAAAAGCTTTATTTTTAAAATTGATGAAAATCAAATAAATAACTCAATATTAAGCAGAGTCAAAAACCCTGAATGTGCGATTTGGCATAGTGATGGAGATGTTTATTATATGAACTTTTATGGAAATACTATTATCTAGCATTAGTTAACAGTATTAATGATGAACCTTATTGTTATTATGAATATTCTCAAAATGCTTATTATGATGATTTGGATCTTATAAATAGTAATAAAAAAATTTATTTGATAGAAAAATTAGAAGTGTATAAATTAGTGGAAAACTGGATTTGGAGACCCACTTCAATCAAAGGATAAACTATTAATTGAAAAAAGGCTTTAAAATATTGTTTTTCAAAAATTTAGCTGAAATTGAGCTATCAAAATTCAAATTTATTTTAAATTAAGATAAAATTTTATTGTTTGGGCTTGGGATTTTAATTATTAATAAATGTAGTTTTAACTGGATCATGTCCTTGAAATGGATGATTTCATCAAAATAATTAAACCAGTCCTGAAAAAATCAATAGTTCAATAATTAATTATTTAAATAAACAAAAATAGCTTTGCCAATCATACATGTTAGCCAAAATTGCTTCCATTAAAAAATGATTGTTGCCGAAATGCAAAGTGCCAAAATAGTTTTTCATAGTAGCCAAAATGAATTTTAATAGTGGCCAAAATTATTTGAGCTCTCTGATTTGATAGTCAAAACTCGGGATGGTTTTTTTATGGACATCAATCAATAAGGGAATGTGAAAAGCCAAAATGTTGTCAATTAACAATAGTTTTATTGTGTGATTTTATTACAATGTTATTATCAAAAAGTCATTTTAAGAATTCAAGGTGTTAAATTATAGTTGTTTGCCATAATTTCAATGATTATCACTGTATTTGTGATTCCATAATTAATTATTCATTGTTGCCATAATTAACTGTAATTATTTGAACTCTATAAGTCAAATACATATTAATATATAGTTATTTTTATATTCATTCATATAAAGAACATTAAGAATCCATAATTATTGCCATAATCACTTTTCCTCCAAAGACAATTATGGAAAGCAACTATAATTTAAATACTTCTTACTGGTTCACTAAATTTGTAAAGATAACAGATCATAAAGATAGAATTTGAATGTTATAGAGGTCCCATTTGGTTCATCACATGTTGATTAAATGGTTCATTTAGCTGATTAACATAATCTCCTTCAGTATCATTTTCTTCTAATAATTGATCCAAGTAATATGATATTCTTGGTGAAATCATACAACCATTGCTGCATAAATCTGATCCCTATCCTATATTTATCTTTTGTTTCATGGCTTTTCTGTCTTCTAAGGCAAAAAAATCACTTCTAATGGAATAATTCCAAAATCAACAGAAATAACATATTAATTACACATGTAACAAACATCACTGATATAATAATGAAAACAATTATCACAAACATATACAATGATATTTGGAAACCTAGACATGAGTTGGTAATTCAAGAATAAATCAAGAAAAATACCACAAAACGAATGAAATTAAAAAAAATAAAAAATAAAAGATTTCGATCATAATAACCTTAGTAATGAAACATTTCTCTGAACTTCAAGTTGGGTTCAAACAAATACCATTTTATGGTAAAACGGGGAGTTGTGTATTGTAAAGGACAGTGAAAAATCTATTGTATGTGGTCGTCAAATTAAATGACAAGCGGACCTTAGTTTTTTATAATTATGCGAATTAATAATGCGAATCAAGAAATCCATGAAATTTATCTCTATTTAAAAGGAAGTTTTGTGTACTTGTAATATTGTTTGACAAAATGTTGAAGCTATACGTCAAATTCAGTCAAAAATGACATAAGTAAAAATAAAAGCTCACAAAAAAACTTATAAATATGGATTCCAAGGTCTTTTTTTTTTTATACTTTTCTTGTATCCCAATCTCTCCTTGGTTTCATTAGTTGTTCACAAGGAGCTAAGTTTTTCTTTTGCTGAATACAAATTCAGTTCCCACATGTTTTATTTAATACTAAGCTCGAACATGATCGTGGTGGATCAACTAATTTTAGTGTGTAATTGTTATCAAATGAAAATTCTACGCGAAGAGCTTTTTATAGTATCAATATTGATTGATTAAGTTACCTTAGAATAATAAACCTATCTTTATCTTTATTGTAGTGATCAATGAAAATTTTGTCAAGATAATTTCTGGTCTTCGCTTGAAAGAGCATAACCTCGGTTCTCGCAGAGGAAAATAAAACCGTTGTTTTTATTTCTTGTTTAAAGCGCTTTGATAAAAGCAACAAGTGTAGTTAGTGCCTTGGTAAAAAGTAACAATTATGGAGCTTTGGTAAAAAGACGCGTTTTATTTGCTTGGTGAACAAGCAAGGTTAGGGACTAACGTTGATTAACTAGTGAGTGTTAACAACAATTAGTATCGTGATTTTCTTTAATGGGTAAGCAAAGGTTAGACTAACGTTGGTTAACTAGTGGGTGTTAATAAAGTATCGTCCAAAGACTAATCGGAAATACTGGTAGCGTTATTGTAACAAGCTACTAAGTTGCTTTGCAAGTAAACCAAAGCGAGTTTGTAATCAGCAAATGAAATAAATTGAAGACTTGAGCTTTGTAAAAGGCCATCGTTATTTATTTACGGTTATCTGGTACCATCAAGTGTGCTCATAGATTGTCTAGGTGCAAGAAAGAGGGAACCAAAGTAAAATTGTAAACTAATTAATAGACAAGCATCGAATTATTGTGAGTTGCCTGCAACGAACCGACAAGAATAACCAAAAGTTAAGCCATAATCAGCTATATTTGTTAAATAATCGAAATGATACCACTCATCATTTAACAACAATCAAAAAATTGTGAAAAGTTTATTGCTTCAAAATAATTTGGCTTTAAGAAATAAAATAAAGATAAAATAAAAAGATAAATCAGAAGATAATGAATAAATTTATAGTGGAGATTAAATTAGTCATTCATCGATTCCTTCTTTTGATTATTAGAACCCAATGCAATTAAATGTAAATAAAAAATATTGTTAGTAATGATTAATGGATAGTAATTTAATAATT
>CAJVPN010000299.1:0-32633 GCA_910592215.1 Entrophospora candida
ACTAAATTAGACACTTAAAAATTTACCTGTTTTATAAGTTGATCCAAATTCCACCATCCATCATTATTTTTTCCTGGGCTAATTATGATATGAGCTTCATGTGGCATGTTATCACCTACCTCTAGTTTTGTTCTTCCAAGAGTCTTAACCATCCAACAGTCTCAGTCACAAAATCACTCACATGTAATGATCAACCATGACTCTTCTTCATTAAAGGTTGTTCATTGACAGGGTGCCAACCTTCTTTCTTTCTATCATTTGATTCAAAAACAGTTTCATCATGAGCAACCCAAATGTGAAGAGAATCACCTTCTGAAAGATCAGGATCAATCCTTGTGTCCATTTCATCACCTGTGAATGCTGGCATAAAATTTTCCAAACTATAAAAATATTTCAATAAGTTTTTTTAAATATTAATTTTATATAAAAACAATATCACTTTAACCATTATATCCATTTATTTTTAGCAATTAATGAACCAAAGGATTCTGTGGCTGCTCTGTTCTTCTCAATGATATTTTTCTCAAGAATAGTTTAGGTGATTTTGAAATCATGCGATGTCTATGTGTCTGGTTTCTACACTGCCATGGTAAGTTAAAATTTTCAGTTTGTGCTTTTTTGATTTTTGTACTCTTTAAAAAAAATTAGTTTTGGCTAAATAATATCTATCAATTAAAAATATACACAATCTTGGTCTAGCAGATAGTTTGGGCAATTAGAAAATTTTTTCCAAAAATCATTATTATTATAATTTATATTAATATTAATATAAGGAATTCCATTATATTGAGAGGAATTTTATTATTATTATTAAACTATTCTTGGGCTCAATCCATTAAGTTGAACTGAGATTCACTGTGTAATGTAAATTTAAATTATCAAACAAAAAAATTTAGGAATCCAATTGATTCGAATTGAATCGAATCAAGTAAGGGCGAATAGAATCATTTTAAAATTCGGATCGAATCGAATTCGTTCGAAGCCTTACAAATGACTTGTGTATGACCAATCATCAAAAGTCATGTGGTCATAAATTATCATTGGGGAGTCTCCCATGTGTTGGAAGATGATCTCGGTCACTTTGGTGCTTTATACGTCACGCCCATCGATCAAAAAAATTTTTTTACTAATCAAAAAATTAAGTATGGTCAAACAGTACATTGTAACTGCTTTAGCAGCAGTAGCTGTATTCACCACATTATACATTACTTTAACTTCTTCAAACAAACAAAAACGTAATCGAATAAAAAAAAAGAAAAAATCCAAACATAAAGAATCAGAAAAGTCTTATGTACATGGTTTGGTCAATCAAGGAAACAATTTATGTTTTTTAAACTCTGTACTTCAAGGTCTTGCATCCTTGAAGAAATTTCTAACATATTTAAGAAATAAAACTTTAAATCCTGAAAGACCTGTTACAAATGCTTTATACACAACACTTGAAAGGCTTAATCAACCTTTAAAATTTCGTCGCTCCTTTGTTGCATCAGATGTCGTATTTGCCATGGAAAACAATCAAACAATTCGACATATTGTTAATAGACAGCAACAAGATGCACATGAACTATTCCAACTTTTGTTGCAATCTTTGAGTTATGAAGATGAAATGAGTCGACGTCCTAAATCGCTTTTAGATCTTGAAATGATACGTTTACTGGCAAATAATGAAAAAATTCCATTATTAATCGGAGAAAAAAACCCTCTTTTTGGATTAACAGCTTGTCGAATTTCTTGTATGAAGTGTGAATATTTTGGTCCAATCAGACATTCAACATTTGATAATATTTCTATTCCACTTCCAAGAGAAAACTCAACAACTTTAGATAAACTTCTTGGAACCTTTGTTGGAATAGATTTTATTAACGAATATAATTGCCCAAGATGTAGTTTACAAGAAACATTATCAACTATTGAAAATCAATTGTCAAAAGTTAAAGTTATTGACAAAAAACTTCTTGAGGATCGTGATTTGATCACAAAGACACTTGAGACAGATATAGACAGAGAAATTGACAATGAACTAAAAGTCGTCAATCTCGTTCATAAAAAATTACCAGCAATTAAACAAACAATTTTTGCAAATCTTCCTCAAGTACTGGTGATTCATCTATCACGATCCATATTTCTTACAAACGGAATTTCTTTGAAAAATTCATGCCGGGTTGAATTTTCTGAAATAGTTGATATGTCAAAATATACAACCATTGGATATTCTGCTACAATGCCAAGTGAACCATTATCCCCTTCATCGCCAATATCTCCTTCACCAATTGCGTCACCTGTTTTGGCTGGAATTAATGACGATAATAAATATCAACTCAAGACAGTAATAGTTCATCAAGGAGACCATAGAAATGGCCATTTTGTTACTTATCGCAAACGTGAAGATAGTGTTAACTGGTGGTATCTCTCTGACGAAAGTGTTAAAGAAGTCAGTTTATCTCATGTTCTCTTAGAAGAAGCATATATGCTATTTTATGAAAAATGTTAAATTCAAATAATTTTATTTTCAATCATGAAATATAAAATTCAATATTAATTTTTTCTAAACACTTTAAAGATTTTAATCTTTATAAATATAAACTATTTATGTGTATATATTAAAAATCATTTCATTGTAAATATTTCCAATTCTTTTTTAATTAGATCAAACCTATATAATAATAATAAACTGAACGAACATCCATCATCCATCCATATCTTAAAGTTAATAAATATAAAAAATAATTACTAATAATATCCAAAAATCAAACATTATTTTTTGTTTCATTCTCACTTTGTTTAAAATCACCCAACCACATAATTACATGTTCTAAAAAAGGTGGCAATAATAATGGCAAAATGGTTTTTTAATGTTAATTTTTTTAAAAATTATTAAAAAAAATAAATTTCATATATATTTATTTATGAACTGTTGATATGAACAAGCAAACAAACGAACGAATGAAAAAAAGTATAAAATACAAAAGGTTATCATTATTTCTTATTATTTACCATTTTATACTATCTTCTTTGTTTCTTTGATTGTGAATAATTTTTAATGATTTGTTGTTGAAGTGAATTTAGTGTGATAAGATAATTTGGATCAAGAATCATATTGTTGTTGTTGTTACTAGTATTATTAATATTTGGTGGATTGTGCAAGAATGAAATCAATGTGTTGATCGAATTCAATGCATCAGTAATAGCTGTTGGTGACGGTGGTTGTTGTTGTTGTTCTCTTATTGGTAATTTAGAAGATGATGATAAGGTTGTTGTTATTGATGGTGAAGAAGAAGAAGAAGAAGAAGAAGCAATTGGTGTTACAGATATAGGTGGAGTTATTGATTGTAACTGCTTTTGCTGTTTGTGTAGCAATTCGTGATGATGATGATGATCGTGAAGCTTTTGATCATACATGATTTCAATGAAATCATTATCATTTAAAATATCATTATCAAACATGATATATTCCTGAGCAGTCATCAAATCGGTAAAACCCAATTTACTAAATTGATGAATTATTAATTGAAGATGATTTTCTTCTTGCTGAATAAACCAATCAATGAATATGGCGGCATTAATAATTTGATTTTCAGTGGAGTATGATTCTGTCTGGGGGAAAATTCTGGTTTTGATCCAACAATTTTTTATCATATCCACACTTAATAAATTCCATGCTTCGGAACATAATTTAATGGCTTCTATAATTTTTGGTGAATTTACGGGTATACCGAGGTTAGAATGTAGTTCATATGCGTCTATTCTATTTTTTAGAAGAAATCTTCTGTAATTTGCCTTAAAAAGTTTTTAATAAAATTTTTTTAATAAAAATAAAAAATTCAATAATAATAATGATGATGATGATGATGATGATGATGATGATAAATACATACTTTAAACGAATTAATAATACCAATATTAGCAGGTTGTAATTGATTAATTGTATTTGTAGAAATATAATGAACCTTTACATTTGTTAGAGCAGTAGAATCTTCTATGATATGTACAGGAGTATTGTCAACTAATAAAAGAATATGCTTATTTTTTAATTGCATTTCCTCATTTAATTTAATTAAAAAATCGTTCCAGATTGAAATGTGCATCCAATCATTGTGATTACTGTAATAATTAACAGGAAGATTTGATTTATCAATATCATTGAAGTCTGTGGACGATGATTTGGATTTGTTTATGACAAGAGCTGGTAGTTTAATTGTTCCTGTTGCGTTTGATGTTAATAGAATTGTTACTCGATTTTTTGATTTTTTTATCCCTGTACTGGAAGCAATCTCTGTGATTTCCGTACTACTATCAATATCGCTACCTTCCACATTCTCTCCTATGCTACCTCCAACAGGAACTCCAACGACGGTGGTTGTGGCAGTTTGAATTGTAATATTATCATTGTGATTAGTATTATTAGTATTAACATTAATACTTGTATTATTATGACAATTGTCATTGTAGTTATCATTATTTAATAAGGATTTGATTGGATCTAAATCCCAATGTAGCACTAAAGGAAATAATTCAATAATAAATTAAAAAAATATTAATTTTAAATTAAAAAATAATTTAGAAAATTTATCTTACCAAATTCGTTACAGTTAAAGACATCTTCAAGTGGATAATTTTTAATAATATCTTGTAATTTTTTTCTCTCGAGGTTAATTAATTCTTCAGGTGATCTGCGAATAACTTCGCTGTTTCTAACTATATTACCAACACTAACACCATTACCTACACTATCACTATTAGTACCGTTGTCATCATTATTATTATTATCATTAATGCTAATATTAATATTATTACGTTTTAAATTATTGTTATTATATTTTTTTAGATTGTGTCTTTTCTTGAAATTTGATACCCAACCATTTGACCCTTTGAAATCGTTAATCCCCAACAATTGAGCAAAACTTTTCGCTTTATCAAGTATAACATCACCTTTGATACTTTTGTTGACAGATGCAGCATGCGACATCCATAGGATGAGGGCGTTTTCAAGCTCAGGATATTTAGCAGTTTTATCTTTTTGTTTCATTGCATCGTTCGAGCTCATGTCCACTTTCAACCATTTCTCCTTTTTTTTCAAAATGTCACATACAGTGTTCTCGGCTATATTACCAAACCTTTTACCAAGTTCTCTATAGGTAATTGAAGGATTTTCTTGATAGAATTCACACAGTTGTTTTTTCTCGCCCCATGATAAAACTTTTCTTTTGTTTTTTGGTTTGTCATTGTTAGAACTTGCTGATTCAAAAATTTTTCTTTTTTTATTATTTTCCGTCATTTTTTTAATAAAATAATAATAATGATAAAAGTGCAAAGGTATTATATGATGGATGTTTTGATTTGATTGGTTATTCGCTAGTGCGCATGACATGCGCAACATAATTTTCCATATATTTGGTGAATTTTAATTAGTGATCGGCGGGGGGAAATGTTTAATCGAGCACTTTCCTTTTTTTTATGTGCACATGAGAAATATAATTTTTTTTCTTGTCTACATAGACAAAAAGAAGAGCTTACCATTTGGCCTCCATGGATTAAAGGTTAAAATAATAAGTGTAGCTAGCATACATAGAAATTTCAAAATTCTCTTACTTTCAATACACATAGATTTAATAACTAGTTAATTCGTGATCCACCAGTTAAGGAAAGTTGCAAATTTTTTAAATAATAATAGTAATCGATTTTTTGCCTGCCGCCTGTGAAACATAATATGGGGCCATTTAAATAAAAATGGCCAACAAAAATTTGTTGATATATTTATATCAATATGAAAGACATTTGTCATTGAGAAAATTTTGTTGGATCAATGAGTCTTTTCCTTAACTCTGTATTAAGTTTTTTACAAAAAGAAAAAATATATGTTTTGGTATATATTTACACACTTTTATGTGTTTATGTGTTTATCAAAGATTTAATTAATTAAATTCTTTACGATGTTAAAAGTTTATTTTTTTAATACTTTTTAGATTTTCATCAATATAGCTTATTATTCCTTATTTTTCCTTGGAAGGATGATATTAAAATTCTTTTTTGGAGAATTAAGAGCTATCGAAAGTCAGGTTTGTTACTAAAAAAGTTGAGGTATAAATTAATTTATTGTGAACTATTTATTTATTAATCTATAACATATAATAATATATATATATATTTAGCATATGTATGATAGACTTCTTAACTTTCTTTTATTTAAAGTTGTCTTCGTGGGGGCAATACTTGAACCAAAATGGGAAGAGTGGCTTATATGGACAACATGGTTTACAATTCTTGGTTTCCTGAGAATTTTCAGTATGCTTTGTAGAGACAGATTTGAATATGTGAATATTTTGTCAATTGATTGATTATGAAAAAATTTTGGATTTAAAATTATCGATTAAATTTTTCTCAATATTATTTAGCTTACATTCTCTCCAAATACTCCAATTCAAGCACATTTACGTATTCTATCATTATTGATCCTAATCCTAATAGTTGATATAATTTGGTTTATTATATGTGTTCGTTCAATGCTGCTATTATTAACTTTTGAGGTTAGTGTAAAATTTGAATTTTAATCAATCCATTGATCAAGAGAAAAATAAATATTTATACATATAAATGTGTGTGTCCTCATGATATTATAGTGCTTTACTCTTTTCTTAGACACTGTTCAAACATTGATGAAATATATAATTCATCTTAGAGATCTTTCTCAACAAGGTGTATGGGAGTCTAAAGGGTTGGTTTTATATTACATAGAATTTGTTACAGATACGCTGATACTTGCTGCCACTCTTGGCCATTATTTACATATAATGGTATTGTTTTTACAAAATTTTACATCAAAATTTTTACATTGCTTAATTTACTTTTAATTAATTTTTGGTTTTTTTTTTTCATTAACTCCATAGCTTTTGCATGGTATTTCATTTACTTTGATAGATGCAGTGTTATTTTTAAATATGAGAAGTGTTTTCAATAATTTAAGGAAGAAAGTTGTTTCATATTATAATTATAGACAAGCTATTTCTAATATGCAAACTAGGTAATCTGATTTTTTATGTTAATTGGCAATCAATTAGGTTAATTTTATCCAATATTTATACACTTATTATTAATAACACTCATTTAGATATCCAAGTGCAACTGAAATTGAATTAAAAGAATATAATGATGATTGTGCAATATGTAGAGATTCAATGGTATCAGCCAAAAAATTACCTTGCGGACATATGTTTCACTTGTATGTATTGATAAATTTTAGTTCAAATTTGTTCCTTTTTGTCTTAATAAAAAAGTTTTAATAATATTTTAATTTAAAAGTTCATGCCTTAGATCATGGCTAGAGCATCACGGTTCATGTCCTACATGCAGAAGATCATTGTTAAAGGGTGACAATTCTACTATGAGACAAGAATTAACGGAACATATACATATGGAGGTTCCATTCCTTTGATTTAATGTCACCACCACTACAAAATAAAGTCGTAAAGCACATCTTTTATTAATTATTTACTATTAAATTTTATGTTCTACATCATGAATTATTTTATTTTATTTAAACATTTAATAGTATAGTTTAAAATTTATATTGTATTATATATTTATATTTACATATTTATTTATTTATTTAAAATCAATGTAGATAATAGAAATATCATTCATCATCATATTTATATTTAATAGCAGAGAATTATTGTTTTTTCAATAAGACCATTTAAATTTTTATCAACAAGAAGATTCTTTTCCCATGATTTATATAATTTACATAATTATTAGCACATGTTATTTATTAAAAAATTTTTAATAATAGCTGAGAAATTAATCTAAAGTATGGTCATTAAATAATTAATAAACCAAATTCTTATTTCATAACCATTTGTAAATTACTTAATATTAATACCATACTAATATATCTCCTTGTTTATCTATCATTCACGAAATTCGTAAAAAACTTTTCCCCCATTTAAACTTAATAATTTTCTTGAAAGATCAATAGCATCTGGTGGAACATTATTACATCCATTTAATACAAGTTCTTTTAAAGATTTTTGGCATTTTTGTACAAAAAAACCTACACCACTTCCTGTTATATTGCAACATGATTTGAGATTTACCAATCTCAAATTGACAAAAAAATTTCCCATAATTCTCAAATTTATCTGTTATATTTGAATTTCCATGAAAATCAATTTCTTCTAATTTTTTGGATAATCTTGATTTACACAAGAATGTTACACCATCATCAATCCCTATCAAATCTCAAAATTTTTAGATTCTCACCAAAATTGATATTATGTTCAATGCTTGGTTTGTCAATTGATTGCAATCACTAAGATCCAATATTTACAAGTTTTTGCATGACTTAACTAAACATTCAATACAATAATCAGGCATTTCTGAACAATTGACTAAGGTAAACTCATGCAAGTTTACACAAGTTGTTGTAAAACTATTAAATTCTTTTTCAAAACTTGCTGCAGAATTATTTGTGTGTTCAAATAAAGCAGCTCTTTTCAATTCAGGATAATTAGTTAATTTTGAAAATACTTCTGGTGTGATTACTGAATTACATTTCAGATCAAGTTGGATGATCTTGGGAATAATCCAACCAAATAATTAATTACTGAATATTCTACCATTTCACATCCAGATAAATTAATTGAAGCAATTCCAGTAGCTTTACATTGTAAATCACTAGGATCAAATGCCTCGGTGGTGACACCATTACAACTTGATAGATCCAATGTTTCTAATTTTGAACATGTTGTCAATATTTTTCGAACTGTTCTATTGCCAACACTTGTATCTGACAAATTTAGATGCTTTAGGTTAAGACCAGTAGTATGTATAAACACACAAATTTCTGTATCACTTATTAATGTATTTGACATCAATTCTAAACTTGTCAGTTGATGGCACATTGTTTTCCTGAGTACTTTTAATGAACAATCAGTTAATTTTGGTGATTCACCAAAAAATATCCTTCTAATTGTTATTTTTTCATGTTGTACATGTTGCACATACAATTTAACAAGTTTGTCAGTTATTTTGACATTGCTATTCACACGAAAATCCAAATCTTGCCATAATCTTTTCATTGATATGATATACTCCCGTCATCTTTTTGAAACTGTTGTCAGTCTACAGATATTAGCAAATGTAAGAGAACTAAAAATTACACTGTGTTATCAAAATAAATATATTTTAAAATATATACAGTCAGACCTCCCCATAAATGCACCCCCCTTGGGACCAAGGGACAGCGTGTATTTACGGAGAGAAGCAATTTCATTGGTTACAAATGATACACAATATGAATTTACTTTTTTTATATTGATATATCTTTCAATTTTATTAACCAATTTTATTTGTTTGTATATAGCATTATTTTTCTTGCTGTAATAAAAATGAACGTACAGTTTCAAGACCTTTAATGCTTCCTCAAGGCTTAATGAAATTGTCAGCAGGTACATTCATTTTATTCTTATATATTTCTGCAAGTTCTTTGATTATTTTATCATAATCTGGAACCTCAACTTGCATTTTATGAAAGCATTTAGTGACACAAAGTCATGAAATTGGATTGCATTACTAGTGAACCCTGTTGCTTAATAAAAAAATGAGGAATCATGCCCCAAATATAGTGGGTGTATCCACCGGTAATTAACGAATATTAGGTCTAATGGAGGCTTCTAACCTTAAACATTTTTAATGTTCAAAGATTATACAGTTCATTCTTTCTATAACAATCCTTCCATTTCTGTGCCTCTGTTTGCTAAAGAGAGTTTATTAAGTTGATTATAGTGTGACTTCATTTATAGAAAGTCTGTTGTAAATAGAGAGTTATTGTAAATGAAACAGCAACAAAAAGTTGATGCTTGTGCATCTTTCTTTACCTTATCATTTATTTATTTTTTGAGTAATGGTTAATGTAAAAAGTGAAATGGAACTTTGGAAGGGTAGGATTATTCGGTTTAACATAAAGAATAATAATTTTCATTCATCTTTCCACTATATAGATAATATAAATAAATGCTGCAAAGTCAAAGATATTTTTTAAATTTTATTCGTATCTGTTCTTATTGAGATTTGTAGTAACCAATTAACCAATAAAAAAAATAATTCAATTAATTTAATTAATTTGCATCATTCATTGATCGATTTCGGTGAACACCAAATTGATAATTTATAAGATAAGATCAAATGATTGATTTTTTACAATGTTATCTAATCAAAATTTTATATAAAGCAATTTAAATGGCGTAAAAAAAAACGTGTATTAAAAAAAATAAATAATTCATCTAGATAATATTTTTGTTGTGATTGATACAACCAATCAAAAAAATTTTTACATATATATAAATAGATAAATCATTCTAAATAATAAAATAACAATAATTATAAAAAAAAAATGCAGTTCAAGAATGCAATTTACGTTACAGGAGCAGATAGTCGAATTGGTTAGTTTTATATAAAATTAATTTTAGCACTCTCGCAATAATAGTTTTATTAACAATAAATTATAAATTATTTATTAGGTTCTTCTATAGTAGATAGTCTTGTAGAAATGCAAAATCTTCACCTACATTTACAAAAAATATCAGTATATGCTGGGATAAGTCATCAAACAATTCAATCTTCTACTATATTAGAGAAGAAAGGGACCATTGCAGTAGAGGTTGATCCAGTAAATAAACCAGAAGTCGTAATACATGCTTTAAATAATGTGTCCAAATTATTATTGTTGGTTGATCCACTTGGTGGTGAAATCACTTGTAATGATGCATTTACATTTGCAAAAGGGTAAATATAAATTTTTGGAGGATAAGAATTCTTTTATTTTCAAAATAATAGCATAATAATTAAACAATTATTATTATTTTAGCTATATAAATGCTGCAAAAGAAGCAAACGTTGAACATATTGTATTTCCAACACCATTCACCAAATTGGATACACCATACTCACCACCACTTACACCGATTGAAGAAGAGAATGATAATGATAATGAAATAATTAATAATAAGAATAGATCTTACAGAAGTCAATTTGAATCTATTGAATCTTTGCTGAAGGAAACTTTTCAACCGTCACAAATCACAATATTAAGATACCCTGGTGTATTGCATCAACATTTATTATATTTTGCCAAATATATTATTGAACAATCAACAATCCCACTGATAGACAATCCACAAATGACTTTTGAATGTTGTGATATCAACGATGTTGCTAGATCATGCTGTCACATACTTTACTGTCCTACACAAAGGCATGGAGGGAAGGAATACAAAATAACTGGCCCAAACTTACTCACTATTGATGAAATTGGATCAAAAGCATCATTAGGTCTTGGTTGTGATATTAAGATAAAATTAATGCCTGTCAATCAATTAAGGCAAGTATTAATGGACTTGACTGCTGATGACAAACTAGCTGCTTATTTGTTGGAATTATGGGGTTTGCAAGGTTATTTGGGAATTTCTCGTAAATTACAAGTAACAAGAGATCTTGAACTTATAACAGGTGGTAGTGGTTCAAACCTAAGAGAATTCTTTGAAAACAATAAAATTGCATTCAACCAACAAGAATAGGTATGAGAAGAATAATAACAACAATAACCATTAGAATAATATTAACATTAATTAGTTTGATGATACATTTTACAAAATATTATGTATAGATTTATATTATTTAGATTAATAATTATAATAATAACATTTTAATAATAGCTAATATATCTTTAGTTTTTTTTATCTAGATATTTTATTGATGAATATTTTGTAAAATTGATAAAACCATGCATTTGTACATATTCCCTATAATATATTTACATATAAACAATTTATAATACAAACTATAATAAATATATAAATACACATATTTATTAATTTCATATATAAGATAGTTTGAAATAATGATTTTACTTATAGATAAAGTTGCTGCTCTTCAATTGAGAAGTAAGGTTTCCGGCTGAAACTCTCTCAATTAGTAGCCGAAATTGCCAAAACACTTTGGGCAAAAATTACTTTTTTATAAGCTCAAACTATTTTTTGTTATTAGCCGAAATTGGGCGAAATTACTTTAGTTAAAATAAGTTGATTGGTATAGTTTTTTAATGTTCATGTTTAAAAAAAATATTGAGAAGCCCAAATTTCCCAAACTAGTTTGGGCTTTGAGAAAACAGCTTGGACCAGAAACCTTAACTGAGAGTTTTAAAAACACCTGAAGATCCGAATTATTATTAGATATAAAGGTGGATGATGATGAATAAAACAAAATTTTATAATGTTTTAGTGTAAAAACAAGAAAAAAAATTTGAAACAACAGGTTTGATATTTATTTAATTAAACTTTGATAAATAACTTTTTTAAATATCTTGCTTAAAGATAAGGTCCAGACCATTAGAAGATGGATGATATTTGTCAAGCATATTACTAGTTATATGCATTTTTATTATTCTTAAATATCCAATTAAACTAAAAAGAACAACAAAACTCATCACTTGTCATAAAACCCATCACCTATGATCTGTATGATCTGTACATCAATATGTATTAGCAATAATAACAAGCATTTGTAATGTGTATATTTAAGTGTTAGATGCTATTTTTTTTGTAAAATTACATGCTTCCATTGTTAAATTGAAATATTAATACATTATTTCACTTTTTATTGTAGGATGTTGCATGGATGTCCTACTGAAAACTCTAATATCAGTAAAGTATGAGATGAGTTGAGGATGGTAGTAGAAATCAAATAACAAGATAACAATATATCTCCATCTACTCTATATATACTATTTGTTCTATATACCTATTCTTTGTGGAAGTTATATCATAATTTTCTTTTTACTTTAAACAAAAACGTGGGAGTTTCCTGTAATTTTACTTGGTATTTTGTGAAAATATACAGTTCATTCTCTCTACAATGAACCTTCCGCCCATATATGTGCCTTTTTTCATTATAAAGTGTGTTTACTAAGATGTCCGTTATGGAGTGAGAAATTAATTAAAAAAAAAAAAAGAATCAGGGACAAAAAGGGAAGTTCGTTATATAGATTTTACTTAGTGTTCGTTACAGAGAGAGTGAATGTCATAGAAGAAAGTACTAAATCTTGTCTAATATTAATTATTGGAGATAAGATAATATTTACGTCTTTTATTAATCCCGCAAATTTTCATGTAACTTATTATTATGTTCTCATGAATGTGTATGCATGTAAAATTTTCACGTTTCTGCTAAATATATTAATTTTTCAACTAAAGAAAAACGAACTTCTATTAATCATCTAAAAACCAAATTTTACGAATTGTTTTAACTGACACTTCAATCCAATAAATTTTCTTTGAATCTCTTCCGCAGAATTGCAATTGTTTTTAGTGCGATTTTTTTTAAAATTTTTTGTTCACTACTAACATTTAACGCATTGGGATGACCACTTTAAGTTTTCGGCATTTTTATAATGTCTAATGGTATCATAAACTGTGATTTTTGGAAGTTTAAGCATCTTTACAATTTTATTAAGAATGCTGCCACCTAATTTAAGACCCAAAAGTTTTCCATGTTCAGCTATTCCGAATTTTTTTGGCATTTTTTTTTTTGATTCAATCAATCTGATTATTTTTTTTAATAACAAATTTTCTACCAATGATAAAAGCACAAAGCTTTCTTAGAACAAATTTAATTGAAGTTTGTTTTCCTTTGGTTCGAAAATTATTATAAATAATAGAAAGCTACATGATGATGATATTTTTAATTTTTTTTATTAGGTAAAAACGAGGTTCGGATATTTTCTTCCAGGCAAATTTCTTATGAACAACAGTTCTAAGCAGGGACGGAATTTCCGGTTTCCTTTTTTTTTCAGTATTAGTATTAGTAAATATTAATCATGAAACTAATGCGTGACATCCATTTAATATGGATAAATTCATAAATTCATGTTATGTTTAAGAATGATAAATATCTCACGTCACTCACAACTATTATTGGATGGTTTTTCCAAGGAGCTAAGTCTCAAGAATATCCTTCTCTCTCACTAGAATTTATTTAGTGCTCATCTTGATTAACAATGTTTATTATATATTTATATATTGGAACAATTAAATAAATTAAATCTAATTAAAATATTTTAGAAAATAATAAAATCAAAGCTGATGAATTGATGAATAATAATAATGCAAAATCTAATTTAATAATATTTGATGAACTTGACTTTGGAACATTTCCATCTAAAAAAATAATAATAATGATTAGATTAGAGATTATTATAAAATTAACTCTCACTCCTCATTTGTCATCCTCCAAAAGATCACTTACTTGTAAAGTCTGCACCACATTTATTTCCCAAAGTGGATTTAACACTAGATACTGAAGTGGCAAATCGTTTAGTCCTATCAGGATTAGCATCTTGATAATTGAAAAAAGTGTTTGCAATTGCTTTATTGCAAGTTGTACAAACAACATCTGTTGGTAGCTGGTTAAAACTATCCAATGCTGAATCAAATGAATTGACATCAGTAATATTTTTCTCATAATTTTTTAACTTATCAATAGTTTCAATAAAACAATATCCATTAGTTGAATTTTTGAGACATGCTGAATCTCTAATTGGTGAATAATAGGTGAAGAGAAAATCAATTGCCAATACTTCTGGAACTTGGTTTGTCAAGTCAGTTGTACATCCTTTTTCAATGTTGTTCTGAATGGTTGTGATTAAATTGTCAGAACATTTATCAACAGCACACAGTTTATCAGCTCCTTTAACTAATGTGTCATAGGTATCATTTTTACCAGAGGGTGCTAACGATGCAAGTGGTATACAAGCATTAAGTTCTTTGTCACTTATCAGTGGTGTTAATACCTGGGTACATGCATCAGAAATTTTCGAAAATTGTGATTGAGCTGATGTTAAAGTTATAACAATAAGTAATAAATTAAATGCCAAGCATTTTATTAATTTCATGGTTTCTTATTTAATTGATTAAATGAGAGGAATGGTATTTTTAATTTTTAATTAAAAAAAATTTTTTTATATATAAAAAGGAAAGAAAATAATTTTCCTGGAAATGAATTTTTAATTGTATTTAAATATTTTCTTGAAAAAGTATTTTATATTTATTTATTATTATTTAATATTTCGTCGTTGTTAATTTTCATTCTTGCAAAAATGGAATAGACACATGCCCAATCATTGATTTAATAACTATAATAATAATAATAATAAAAGAATACAACAATTTAATTTGTAAAAGGATGCATTTAATAAATTACATGTTAACTTCTTTGTACACCAAGCTTTTTATTACTACTTTGAATGTTTTTTTCCAGGGATCTGAACTGGTCGTCACGGTTTATTATTACCAACTAATGTATACAAACGTTATAATGTCGTACAGAATATTAATATGTTGTTGTTATCCATATGTTGCTATTACTATTTATACTATTTATTCACTTAGTCATAAGATTTCCTTTTCTAAAGGGTACACACAAGACGCAATTGTAGGAAAGTAAACTGCAAAATCAACTCTGTCAAGGGCCTATTACTATAAAAAAATAAAACACGGAAAAGATACGGAATAAACCGTATTAGTATTAGTATGGAAAATACGGAATTTTAGATAATAAACAACACGTATTAGTATTATAATTAGTATTACTATTATTGGTACGGAAAGTATTGTAATATGCAAATTTCGTATTAATATTAGTATCAAAAGTTACTAATACTAATACTAATACGGGAATAATAATGAATAAAACGTATTTTGTTTAATGGTAAAACGTATTTTTTTAGTTATTGAAAATTATAAAAATAAAAATTTTTATTTTTTTAATAAAATACAAAAAACAGTATGAATTATACATGAAGTCAAAATTAAAGCGGTCAAAAGTTGAAATTAAAAGTCGAAATGGTCGAAAAACTTTAAACTGCCATAACTCGGTCAATATCTGGCTGTTTTAGATAAAACAACTACCATTCAAATTCTCTCAATGAGGTGTCTAATTTATAAAATTCAGATCACTGATTAGTGAGATATTTTTGTTTACTGTATATCTCATCATTTATTGATGCTATGAACATTAAAACACCATTATTCTAATTGTCTTTATGAGACTATTCGAATAAGCTGTGTTTCATTAAAGTTGGATCACTGGTTCTCATGTGATATGGCATAATTTTGACCATTTCGACTTCATGTTATAGTATGAATGTGTGAAACAATTAATAATCAAATATAAGATTGTAGTCTTCTCCTCATATTTATCTGCCAACTCTTTAATTGAGGCTTGATGTATTGGATCATCTAAAAATATAACAAGATAGTATGTAATAAAAAAAAACAATGTGATTTAATAAATATTAAATATTATAAGATATAAATATAATGTATGCAATTAATAATAATGTCATGAAAAAATGATTTCATAAACAGTTAAATATAAAAAATACATATTTATTCACCGACTTCAATATGTTTTTTGTTTGATTTTTGTTCAAATCAAATCATCTATAATGATAAGATCAGTATCAGTATGCAGTAAATAATGATATCGCGTAAAAATGATTTAAAAATAATTAAATATAAAAAATACAATTTTCGCCACATATTTATTCACCAACTCTAAGTTATCATCCGATTACAGGGGGGTTTGAATCACTAAAAATACAGGAACAAGATGAGCATATAATAAAGAGTGAGATCAAATAATTAATAGTTAATATTAAATATGAAAAATTAACCTTAATACAGTGTGTAATGTAATAAGCCATCGAATTTACTTAACATACAGGTGGATCTTTTCAATTGGAGACGAATCCATAAATGCATTAAATAATTAGAATAATAAATAAGAAGAAAGTATATTAAATAACATTATGTTGTATTACTATAATTATACCACTACCATCCATGTATTTCTTTGTCTACATATTTTGAGGAAGTTAAAATAGCTGTTTTCTGCTTTTGCTGGTTCCTAGAAAGCTCTCTAATTGAATTATATGCATACGGTGCAGATCATCTATAATCATTAATTGCTTATAGTAATAGTAACAATTGTTCAACTTCAAAATACTATAACAAAAAAAATTATATCATTTTAAAAAATTTAACCGATAAGTTTTATTCTTCATGACTCAAGCTTCAAAACTTATCGGCTGGTTTTTTCCTAAACTGAAAATTGGCCGAGCCTTAGCATTTTGAAAATTCCGAATTTGTTATATATACACTTGAGAGACCAAGTAAATTTCGTGTCATATGCGGATTTGACTCACATTCATATTCAATTTTGTCACACTTCAGAAATGTGACAATTTAATAATTTTATTATTATTATTATTATTGTCACTATAAACGCAAAAAAGTAAGATTATAATTATTTTTATTCCTTATATCATATAAATAACTCTAAAAAATATATTATCCTGAGAAAAAGAGAAAAAAACTTCACTCTCCCTATCTATATAATAATATTAAATAATGTCTCGCTATAACAAAATTCTTTTATAATTATTATTATTATTATTATTATTATTAATTTTTCTCTACAACATATATCTCTCTATTACCATAGTAATGGTGAAAAAATACATATAGGATTGATAGATCATTATATTTCGTTATAGAAAAAATGAGCTTAATATGAATTATTATACATGCCCTCCAAAAAGTATTCGGGCGATGTTTTTCGATGATTACGCAAAATTCCACATAACGAAAGTACATAAAATTTATGTCATTATATGGCTTAGTTCTGACGATTCTACATATAAAATCTCATTTTTCGATCATTCTTTTATGATTTTTAATTAAAAAAAATGAACACCAAATAAATCGCGAGGCTTATTTTTGTGATTTTTCAATAATTTTATGTTTCTCGAAACTTTATATCATAAAATTTAATAAAATTTAACAGTTTGTATTTTAGGTTCTCATAAATAAATGACTAAAACTTCATGTTCTTGTCACGTGTGAAAGTTTTGATATTCAAATAAACTGAGTACCAATAAAATTGATTAGATCAAAAAAAATCACGAAAATTTTTTGATTTTTAAAAATGGCAAAAAAGAAAAATTCAGAATTAACTGAAGTTGAACGAGGAAAAATTTTAGGCCTAAGAATAAGTAGTAGTTCTCTTGCAAAAATTACAAAGACATTTAATATTCCAAAGTCTACAGTTCATGATACTATAAAACATTATGAGAATGTAGAGAATTTAAAAAGTGCACCAAGAAGTGGCCGCCCAAAGTTGTTGAAAGTTGAAGATCAAAAAATTTTAAAAGAAAACTGTAGTTCTTTAGAGGAAATTCAAAAAAGGTTTGCAAAAGTTAATAGTGGTGTTAAGGTATCAAAAGATACAATTCGCACAAATTTGCATGAACTTGGGATTTTTTCCAAAATTGCTGCAAACAAGCCCTTGTTAAAAAGTCAACAAAGAGAGAACAGGTTGAAGTAGTGTATGCAAAGAAGAAATTGGACAGTAAGACAATGGAAAGCAATTATTTGGAGTGATGAGTCACGTTTCAAAATTTTTAGAAGTGATGGTCCAACTCGAGTTTGGCGAAAAGATGGTGAACGTTACAAAATTAAGAATGTTGGGCCAACTGTTAAACATGGTGGTGGTAGTGTAATGGTGTGGGGATGTTTTTCTGGTAAAGGGTTGGGACCTTTGGTTAAGGTAGATGGAAAGATGAACCATAGAGATTATATTGAAATTTTGGATAAAAATCTGGTTCCATTGATCACAACACAATTTCGTAATTTCGTAGTAGAGGTTACAAATTTCAAGATGACAATGCTCCAGTACACACAGCAAGAAATGTACAAAATTGGATAAAAGAAAAGAAAATAAATGTATTGTCTGATTGGCCATCTCAATCACCCGATCTTAATCCAATTGAGCATTTATGGAGTGAATTGGAACGGAGACTGAAAAAACGAGAAAATTATCCAAAAAATGCAACAGAATTGGAGGTTGCAATGAAAGGAGAATGGTATCAAATCCCTCAGAATGTATTAAATAACCTTATTGAAAGTATGCCAAGAAGGATTGAAGCATGTATTTCTAATAACGGGTGGCCAACGGAATATTAGTATTTTTTTTAAAAAATTAAAAAGTTTGAAATGATCATCATTAAATAAAATTTTGGTCGGTGTTCGTTTTTTTTTAATTAAAAATCATAAAAGAACGATAGAAAAATGAGATTTTATATGCAGAGTCGTCAGAACTAAGCCATATAATGACATAAATTTTATGTACTTTTGTTATGTGGTATTTTGCGTAATTATCAAAAAACATCGTCCAAATACTTTTTGGAGGGCAGTGCATCAGGTATTTTGAATTCATCAACTTGTGGCTCATTACCTCCAACAATTGATATGGCTTCCAATTTTAAACGTTCCACCTCACCGACTTTTAAAGATAATTCATCTTTTGTTTGCTCCAATTCAGCTAATTTAGATTTGAGGGACAAAAACTCGGATTTTATCAGAGACGAATCATTCTGAGCTGAAAATAATTCCTCTTCCAATAACTTTATTCTAGATTGGAGATAATTCGCCTCTTTCATTTTTTTTGTAATACTTGGTTTGATATCTAGTAAAAGAAAGTTCTTTAAGAGAATCCTGGGATACAAGATTAGTGTTTTTACTCTGTAACCGTTTGATTTCTTTTTTGAGTTGTTTGATTTCTTCTTTGAATTGTTTTATATCCGTGTCATTTTGTATTTTGATATCGCTGGTTCGATTTAACTTTTTCCGGAGACGTAAAATTTTTTCATTTTTTGATTTCAACTCTTTTGCAAGCTCATCTGATCGTGTTTCTGCAAGCACTTTGGCATTTCTAAAATCAGAACATTTATTAGCAAAAAATTCGGTTTTAATGAGTAACTCATTACGTTCAGATTCAAGCTCACGTTCTCTAGTGCTATCTAGTTTATATCCACGACCTTGAAAATTTTCGGCAACAGTAGATCCACTATTTAAGGTATGTATTGGTACCATATAATTAAAGAGAATATATTTAACAAAAAAAATGAATTGATTTTGATTTTTGACGTTATTTAACGATAGCAAATGGAAAACTTTGATTTTTAACGTTATTTAACAATAACAGATGGCAGCTTTGATTTTTAACGTTATTTATCCATGTAAAATATTAAATTTCGATATTTAACGTTATTTATCAATGTAAAATATTAAATTTCAATTATCTTTTATCTAAGTAATAATCTTCGACTCAATTCGAAAAAAAAAAAAATTCGAACAATGTCCATTCCATATCTAAAAACTCATTATCGCCGAGGCGCTACTATTTTAACACCTGAGCAAATCGAAGAGATTAGGAAATCCAAAAATATGGTTCCTAAATATGTGCTAGTAAGGAATTTCCATATTAATGAAAATCGTGTTGAGGATATATGGAACAATAGCGAGCGTTTTCAACAGAATGGGAATCACGGCTTAGCAGATACAGTAGATCGATTTCCTGATTCACCTCATTTACCAAACATTGCAATGGATGAAAACGTTATGCAAGTAAACTCTATTGTTACCTCAGATAAGCAGACAAAAAAAACTAGCAGAAAAAAAAAGGACAATTCTAGTGTGGAATTATCTAAAGGTGGAAATCTATCGGAATCGAAAACCGTACATCATTCTATCTTAAATAATCAGTCTACATCATCAGTGCCAGAAAATGAAGTGCAAGCCAGAATGTCACATTTGCGAAAATATGCTAAAGAGCTTCAAGCTGGATCCTGAATTCGAATCAATTCCTTTACAAGATATTCAGCATAATCTAGAACTCTAAGAAATTCATCTTTGAGGTTTTGCCGTGTGTCCCAAACCTTAGAATGGAACTCTAATATTTCAGTATCTGAAATGAGATTAGGGTTAATCACGCGTTTTTTTTTAGCCTTGCTAGTTCCACTAATGTCTCATCATCCTGTGGGATTTGATCCGGGATTGAGATGTCGGTATTCTGTACTACATTAGCGCAATTCACTTCGAGTTTATTCTTGACTTTGTGCATAGTGACCGGGATAATATAATCCTTACCATTGAAAGGGATCTTTAACTCATCTTTAGCCCAGTCAATAGCACATTTGTATTTCTTGAGAAGTGGATTCGAAAATATTAATGTTGGCTTTTTATATTTCACAACTACAAAATCTTCATATATAGTAAAACCTGGAGGGAATGTTATTGGTAAATTACGGATGACTCCAATGGATTCAGTTGGAACTGTAGCAATACCATTGAGATCATATATCTCTGATTTATCAATCTTCACACCCACACGTTTAACAATGTCGTTTGTTACAATCGCGGGTTGGGCGGCCGAATCTAATGTCATTGCTGGAATTTTTAGACGTTTAATTTTACATGGTATAGTTGCGATAGTTGTAGTAGGTTCTTTCTTTATAACGAAGTCTATTTCCATAGGATCATCTAATGTTTCCTCTTCTCCATCCTCACTAGGTATTTCTAGAATCGTTTCTCGATAATTTGTGAAATCTAGTTGAGACTTGAGATTTTTCTCCTCCTGAATAGGCGTAACTATATTGGATGAATTTTCAATTTTCGCTTTAAGTTTGACCATCAAATCTACAGGTAGGATACCGTCAAACATATCTAGTACAATTTTTTGAAGTGATTTATCAATACGAGTTGGTTTAGATATGGTAGCTTCGTTATTTCGTCCTTTATCAAAAGAAGAAGTTAATTTTTCGCTCCGTTTTGTTTTACGAGTTTTTGTCTTCTTTCCGGACGACGATTTATTAGAATTCTTATTTCGATTTACTTTTTTTTTTGCCTGGTGATGTTGACGTTCATGCCCTCAATCTCAGATGAGAAATCAGATTCGCTATCAGAAGAATTATTGGTTCCAGAATCAGATTCACTCTCAGAAGTATCGGAACTAGATTCTATATTAGTCAAATTAACATCAGCTTTTTTCTTGGATTTACTCTTAGATTTTCTCTTCTTACGAGGACAATTACGGGAATTATGCCCGGTTCTATTACAATTGGAACATCTATGAGATGATTTATTGGAAGCGCGAATACCTGTTTTTACCCCCTGTGAACTCCTTTGGATATAGCCCTGTTTATAGATAACTTACTCATGCGATTGGAAAGCTCTTCATCGGCGTTTTTTGAATCATTCCCTTCGTTTTTGATTAAATTTGATAAATAAGGTGAAATTTTATCAAACAATTCTTCTTTAATAACCTCCTTAAGAGCCTGTAGAAATGATATATTATTTGGTTTAGTAGAAACGTTAAGACATTCCAATACATCATATCCTGTCAACCATTCTTGGTCATTCAAGCGCAAATCTGGATCCCGATATATTTTTCCTGGTTCCATTTGACTAGGACGTAATAATTTCTTTCGTGAATTTGAGAAGATCCATCTTGTTGTGAAGAGGGTATCATAGATTTTACTAAGTTCCTGATATCAGTTTCAGTCATACAGGCATTATCTGAAACATTATCTTTATTACGATTTTTTTTTGTTGGCGTTGGATCTGAGATTGGACGTAAATAAGCTCCAGATAACTGTTCTGCTGTATATCTTTCGATTTCTTCAAGTTTTGGAAGTAATTCATCTACAGATTTTTCAAGTCCTAAACGACGAACTTCTATTTGATTTGTGGGTGAAAGTCCACGAAGAAATTGTAAACGAATCTGCTGTTCATCAATATTGGCAAGCCTAGCTAACCTACGTAAATTAGAATAGAATCGACCAACTGGTTCACTCCCTTAAATAGTCGCACCAAAAAGTACTCGTTGTTTTTCTGCAGTAACTGTGGGATAATTAGTTTTAAACCAATATAATACCTGACCAAGTCTAATTCCAGCTACAACTACAGTATTACCTGTATTAGAATTTGGCGCATTAGGTAAACGATCTGTTGGTCGACCATCAATATAAGACCAATCTTCATCAAATATTATATGAGATGGAATTATAATATTACCAGCTTGCCTATTTGCGCGATTTAATGCTTGTACTCCCAATTGGATTGCAGTTCGTCCTTGAACGGCACCTAAATTAGCTTATGCCGTATTATCAAGTAAATTCCTCAATTCCCAGTTTTTTCTTCGAATAGTTCTTTCATACCAATCCTTAGCATAACCTTTTAAGCATGTTTCGAAAAGACCATGTGCTCGAATTCTATCGGCATCTCCAACAGCTATATTAATTCCGGCGGCTATAAGATATGAACGAAAAGAATCAATAAATTCCTCTGGATCTTCATTGGGGTATCCATTAAATATTGAAGGTGCGTATCCTGCCATACCTGTTCGATTATTATTTGTATGTATATTATTCCGAAGCAATAAATTTTCTTGATTTAAAATATTTATTATTCGGTTCTGATCGTCGATATCATCCTCAGCTATTTCGAGTTCATTCACAATGCGATCCCGATTAAATTCCAATAAGCCTCTTTCATTGCGGCATTCTAGTAAATCTTGTTCAGCTTTGCGTCGTAATCTGATATTCTGAATATGTATTTGCCTACAACGTGCATGAATATCATCATCTGAAGAGCTTCGAATTTCTGAATCATCTGAACTAGAAGAATTCGAGTCATTAAATAGGGGCGGTATATCAGTATTAGACGTACCTTCAATAATTATGGAGCTTGATGAATTTCCACTATTCTCATTGTCGCTAGAATGTAATTCCTCTTCAATATCGCCCAAAATATCACTAGTTCTTCTGCTGTGTCTATGGATTGTATCAAATTTTTGGCGCATACCTCCTGTTAGACTTCCAGTATCGCTAGAATCTGAGTAAAAAGATGATGAGAAATCAGGGGAATTAGGCATTGGAATTTTAATCGTTAAACCTTTTGCTTCTCGTGTTTTATACTCCCATTCAGATAGATGTTTTTGCAATAACCGTTTATTTTTTGCTTTTTCTATGGAATTGAGTTTGAAATTGAGAGCTTTACCGTGATCCTGGCATTCCTTCAACTTTTTTGCATAATGGCGGATTAAAAATTTATATGCAAACTTCTCTCGTATCATTTCTCCAACTCGTCTATGTTTATCTTTATATGAGAAATACCAACTACGGCGTGCTTCTTTTTCATTGTTATACGCCATGAGTGATAATGCATTTTCATCCTCAGATGCTTTAATTTCTCTCCGTAGTCTAGCTACTTGGACTTGAATCTGATCCGCTCGATTTTTTTCCCTATCAGCTACACCTTGAAGTCTAATCACGGCATTTTTAATATCAGTAAATTCACTCCCAAGATTTCGTGGGAGACCTGGTATTCTTCGTAATACAGAATCAATATTATTGAATGCATTTTGAACCGATTCAACAATGGTCCTGGTCTCATTCATATTAGATACTTGAGCCGTGGAAAGTTTTTTATTTTTTCGCGACGTTAAATCTTGAATTCTATTTTTAAGTTTATTTATTTCTTCCTGAAGATCTGAGATTCTATTTTCTAAAATAACCAAAAATTCTTCCTTATAACTTATATCTGTTAACGATTTCTGGAGACGCTTTTTGAGATCAGAAATCTGACATTTGAGATCCTCTATCTCTGATTCACGGACTATAATAGTAGAATCTTGATGGGAAATAGTTCTACTACATTGTTCTAATTCTTTTATAAGATTGTGAATTTTTATTTTATTTATATTGTCGCTATCTGATGAGGTAGATAGTTCTTTTCGTAATTCCTGATTAGATTCTAATATCTGTAAATATGCTGGATCAAATTTATAATCCATTTTTTATCCTTAAACTATAGTTACATTGCAAAAATGCATTAATTTTTACGCTAACTTATAGCGAAAAATGAAAAAACCTATTATTAGAGTCGATCCAGACGAGGAGTTAGATCTTGTCTGTAGATTGCTTTACTACCAAACTACCGGTTATCATTCCAATTCTCGATTATTATATAGAGATCTCAAGAAAGAAGGATACCGTTTTCCATATAAAAAAGTGCATAATTGGCTTATAAACCAAAATGAATGGCAAAAATATGCTCCGTCACCGAGAGAGACCTCATGGGTGAGTTATGGAAAAATTTCATGTCCGAACTGCGTACATATGAGTGATTTATTGCGCCTTACAAATGATACCGTTAATAAAAAGACATATAAATGGGTACTCACTATTATAGACGTTGCATCACGTTTTAAATGTGCTATTCCTCTTACATCGAAAAATAGCTCAGAAGTTGCCAAAGCCTTTAAGAAAATTTATAATAATCCGGATAATCCTCTTATTTGGCCTCGGTTACTCCAATGTGATGGAGGGCGCGAATTTATGGGTGAGACGAGTAAAATAATGCAAGAACATAATGTAACGATCAGAGTGATTGGTGCATATAGTCATCGGGGTCTTGCAATTGTAGACAGATTCTGTAAGACGCTTGCAAAAATGCTTTATAAAGTACAATATGCCGTTGAAACTATATCCTCAAATCCTAAATTAATAAGAGAGTGGGTTAAGTATTTGCCGGAAGTTATCAATTACCTAAATAATTATCCAACTCGACTTATTAAAGCTCCTGGGTCGAAGAAATGGGGATTAGCGCCTATAAAAGCAATTAAGTTAGAAAAGGTTGAATCTAGACCATCTATGAAATATAAACGTCCGGTTGGAAGAGATGAAAAAAGGTTAAAAAAGGGCGATACAGTTCGTTACTTACTTGCCAATGGAGAATGGGAAGGAGGTATGGAGAATCAGAGACGTGCGACGGATCCTGTATGGAGTCCAACTTTATTTAAAATTGGAAAAATTGTTGTAACAAAGAATGAACCCGTGTTATATTATATCGATGGCGAATTTGCTCCAAAGCGTGGATTTGTTCGAGAAGAACTCATGCATCTAACCTGCGAGCCTGATCTACCGCCCCAGAGTATATTATCGGAAAAGCAGCATACCCGATTAGTTCATTCTATCCAAGTCTCTGAAAATAAATTAGCCGTGCTAGGTTCGCTAATTCAAGCTTGTGAATACGCAAAGAAACGTAATGGAACTTGTATTATAAAAACTGGTCGAATTAATGATCAGGAAGTTTTTCTCTGGTCATGTGCAAACGGACTCCATCAATGGGAAGCACCTTATAAGACCCAGAAGCGTAAATTTGAGTGGTGCCCATTGTGTCCTCATTTCAAAGAAGAACGTAGATGCCGATATATTTTTGAGGATTTATTAGGTAAAAAATTTACACCACGTGCGCCAAAATTTCTAGATGGTTTACGTTTAGATGGATATAATGAAGAATTAAAATTAGCGTTGGAATTTCAAGGTATCCAGCACTATACCGAGAATACAATGTTTCGTAAACAGAAAAGCGATTTACAATATCAAAAACTACGCGATAAAAAAAAGCGCGAATTATGTAAAAGAGAAGGTATAGATCTTATTGAGATTCCCTTCACGGCTGATTTATATCCCTATATTAAAAACGTTTTAATCGAAAAAAGGTATTTGAAAAATTCCGATTCTTAGCGTATATATAACAGATTAGTAATAAAGATCGATATAATATTATAAAAATTACTTAGCTCGATCAAGATGAAATTTGTAATATTTAATGTGGATGAAGTAAAACCCTCGAAAAAATACCAGGGGGATCCGCATAGTCCAACGTGGGCTTTCCGTATTGTAATGGCGGGAGCTAGCAATTCGGGTAAAACAAATATGGTTCTAAATCTGCTAGCAATGAATAAAATTTACTATATGTTCAAGAAAAAAGGTTCTAAAATAGGGGAGCGCAATGTTAAATGTGATGATGTAATCCTTGTTGGTCACCATTTAAACGAGCATAAATATAAAATTGTTCGAGATTTTTATAAATATCTTTCACAAGACAAATCGAAACCCTATTATGAAGATGTTACATTTTCTACGCTTTCACCTGATAAAATTCCAGATCCGAAAAAGTTTAACGTCAAAAGAAGTACTCTAATGATATTTGAGGATGTTTGCTCCGATCCTCCAACTATACAGAAAAAAATTATTCATTTTTCAACAGAGGTCGTCATGAGAATATCTCTTCGATTTATGTAGCGCAAAAATTCCATAGGATTCCCACGATATTCGTGAAAATGCCACCCATATTGTACTCTTTAATGGTGGAGGATCAACCCGAAAACTCGCAGATATTATAAGTCCTTATACTGATGCCGATCCACGCAAGGCTTCAAAGATTATTGATGGATATCTGAGACAAAAAGAGTTTATAGTTATAAATGTAAATAAACCGAGATCAGAATCTTTCTCACTTCGATGGGATACGCCTATTAATCTAGAGGAGGAAATTGAGAAGTTAGGAAATAAATTTAATTAAATCTCTCCTTCATAGACGCGAGATTTTTTTCCGCTTCATCTAATTCTAATTTTTTTTCTTCGATTTCACAACGTAAATTCTTATTTGTATTGATCCGCTCTTCATACTCTTTATCTAATTTTTTCATAAATTTTTCAAAAGTTTCTTGGTTGTGATTAAGTATTTGCCGATATAAAATTTTAACTTCTTTCTTAACCTTGCGATTGATCTCTTCTTCATGATTGCATATACAATTCGAAATAGTATTAGTCTCTTTATCCATGTTATAATTGTTTGATAAATCTTTAAGTAGTAACCAATTTCGCCGTTGAAATTTTATTTTTTTCTGGTACCTATTGGACTTCATGTCTTAAAAATGCTTCTATTAATGGATTAATAGAACTAGCGTCCTCTTCTGTTATTGGATTTCGCTTTCTAGAAATAAGACGTTTCCAAGCTTCATTTTCTAGTGAAGGAGGTAGTTTCCGGATTAATTCCGAATATGCTTGATTAAATTTTACCGATATGTTGTAGCTAGTGTAATTATATTCAACGTATAGAGAAATAGAAAAATCTTTATAAAAATTATGAAAATTATGGAAATAATGGAAATTATGAAAATTATCCAAAACCGGAGTTTAAATGTGGTTGAATCATGCTAGACTCGAGCTAGAGTCACGCTAGATTTTTTCTATATAATTATATGTAAAATATCATACTTGTGCTAGAGTCGAGCTAGAATCACGCTAAAAATATAGTAAATCATAATATCTTTAGTTACACTAAAGGCTCCGCTAAAATATAGTAAATCATCTTTAACAGCCGCTAATTCGATTTTTAGAAAAAAGTAGTATAAAGACAATGAAAAAATATTATTTCATCCCTTTGATATTTCATCTGCATAATAAATCAGATAATTGATATGTTGTACGCTGTATAACAAAAATTAGTCGTTATAGGTTAGATTAAAATTTTAATTTGTTCACCTGATCATAATAATGACGTAAACATGAACGTGATTAACCAAATTCGATTAATTACCTTTAACGAATTATAAGATTTCGCTCAACACTTGAAGAATTAGAGAATTTTTTTGTGATACCGCTAAAATTATTTTTCTATCGTTACATATTTACATATAATAAAGCCTTTTCTTTTCTTAGACTACGGGTTATATATTGATTGGCCTATATACTAATATTAATAATTATGTTACACGAGATTATTTTGTGATACCGCTAAAATTATTTTCTCTTCATATTTATGAATTATAGTATTAATATTAATAAAGCTTTTCGATAAGAAAAAAATACAAATGAGACACAAAAAGGAAATGAATGAGGTTCTTTATCAGTAACAATACTACGTAGAGTCTGGCTTATATCAAAATTCATATGTTATGGGAGTTGAGATCTCCGCCATCTCCGAGATCGTCAAGTTTTGGCTTATTTTACATTTTACAAGAGCGATCGGCAGATTGAAAAGTTTTAATTTTCCCATAGATGACGAAATATACTTCACATAGAACTATATGACTCATATATTCAGTACTTGGCACTTATGATTCTAATAGAATTGCTTTATGGAGCAAAGATCTGAGAAATGTCAGGATAACGTAATTAATAATCATCCTAGCAGGTTCTCAGATTTAGCGAATGAAACAATATAAATAAATTGGATTTATGAGGTGGGTTAGCAATAACATCGCTATTATATATTTTTTTTTTAAATACTCGCAACTTATTTCTAAGGTAAAGTAGATTGGGCATTTATGTTACAAAAAAGAAAGTGATATTCTACTAATTATGAATTTTTATATTTAGAAGCGCAAAATGAGTAATACCAATAATTCCAATGCTCCCAATGTTAGCGATTCCAATGCTCCCAGTATTAGCGATTCTAATACTAACAATATTAATAACTCAACATCGTTCAAACAAAAATCTTCTAGACCAAAATCATCTAAAACCAATCGCAAAAATAAGAAAGATAGTTTTGGTAGGTGTCTTCGTTAAAAAATGCTCTTCATATATTAGTGAAATTAGCAAGACTAACTCTCATTTTACCGGATTGTATCTGTGTATTCTATGCATTAAATCAGATAATTTGATGACCAATCCCTCCTTAGAAGACGATGACTATAACGTTGATAATGGTAGATACTGGGAAAATCTTTCGAGAGAAAAATTAGAAAAAGATAGAGAAAATGACGACAATATTATTAATCCTGGTCAACGGAACGAAATGTTAGATCAAATGTGAAACTCCACCAATATATATATAATTTTTTATTTATATATCGTTGTTTTAGCAACGTCTTTATATCAATAAAATAAGATCCTATGAGATCATAATTTTTGATGTCGTTAATGCGGGTTACAATCACTTTTGCAAAAAAATTGAAGTCGTTTATCCATATTAATATATACGTCAAATATGTCTCGCAAATCTAAAAATAACAGACGAAAGACTCAAAGTAGATTCACTGATAATCCCACGCAGTATATGCAATTTTTAAACCGGGATAAGTACATGCAAAGAAAAGACGAAGATCACGTTACTATCATAAATAAGAATACGCAAGATGTGAAAGCGATTTTTGATTACGTAGAATTGTGCAGATATTTAGAGGTAAATAATTTTGATTCGAAAATTCTCAATATGTGCGGCAATTAATTTGCTTATTTTTTTTTTTGCCTGAGTTGGCTTTATTGATATAGAAATACATAGTAATAATACAAGATACTCATTCTAATAATTAATTATCTTCTTGATCTGTGGACACCGTAGAACTTCGTTTTTTTTGGCGCTCTGATCTAGCTATTGGTGCATGTAATAGCAACGAAATGTTAACGATCATGATGTTCCTTAATATCAATAATGTCTCCACTAATTGAAATACATCTTCACTATTAGATAACTGCACCGGAATTTTGACAGAGCGTAAATGATAGAGACGGTGGATGTCATCACCATCTTTAATGAGTATATTAAGGTGCAACATATCTCCGGCAACCTGAATTCCAAGGATTCCAAATTTATTTTTATCAGGCCTACAATTCCCGTGCAAAAAATACATTCCATCGTTCATCTCCCTCCATAGCTTTACTTTATCATCCTCTTTTTTTTTCTCGGTGCAGACCAAGCGCGAACATTCTACATACATAATTTCATACAATTTTTCATCGTGAATCTCCATAAACATTACATCGGGACGTTTTCCCTGTTTTCCATCACCCATTCTATCCGCACTAGCCAAACTTTGTTTCTCTGCACTAAATAAAAATATTTTACGTTAATGTCGAACGATCTGTAATGGATGGTAATCGAGTTTTTGGAATTGCATATAAGATTTATTAACCTACGTGCTAAGAAAAGCTATTCCTCCAATAGGAAGCATTTTAAATGTAGCTCGGATAAGTGGAACTATTATGTCAGTTACATATGTCCCTTCACTCTGAAATTTCGCATATCGGGATCCAAAGGCAGGGTTTCTCCATATGTCCCTCCTCAAAATCGATTAAGAATTATTAGTTTGAGAATTCTGTATTACATATATTAGGGTTAAAGATAAGTACAAACGATAAAAATACTCACAATACATCGAGGATTTCCTTTGTGATTTTTACGAGATCCTCTACTGACTCTTTCCAATTACCATCATGTGAAAGTTTTTGCGGTAAAACATTTGCACCCTCGCTATTAAATTTTTCTATAAAATCTTTACACATTTCTCGAACTTCCCCTGGTGACGACAATTCCATGCGTTGAATAGGTCTCATAAAATTCTGATGCGCTTGTCCTGCCAAATTTAATATTAGTTCAGAATCGTCGCTTATTACTTTACTGGCAATTGGGTCCTTCCATGTTAAGTCAGGAATGGATATTTCTTCTAATTCGAGGCGTAGATCTCCAGCGAGTTGCGATGAACTTCTCTTTAAAATGGGATTAAAAAAAAAATGAATGAATATATATATATGTTTTGTACGCAATAGATAACTATATTTTGCTATTATATTTACTTCAAGTTTCACTTTTAAGTCTTTTATATTATTCTTAATTTCTTTTCCGGTAAGGAATATCTCCGATTTCGCCAACTTAATATCACGAAGACTACAAGCACCTTCAAAGGCTATATCAAACTGGCGCAAAAAAAACTATGTTAGTATTCGACAATACTTATACATTTTAATTTAGAATACGCGCGTATCGTCAGAATATTATAGCAGAATTGCTATCTCTGTGTAGCTTGCACATTGTAAGCAATCCCGTTTCTACATATGGATTTTCAAAACTTGTGCGACTAGAGCCAGAATACCCCCACGCGTCCCCAGGTGTTGAACTCCCAGTACTAACAGGCTAATGGATATCCAGAGTTACCTCCATAATTTCTGGAGTTGAATCCAAAACAACAGGTTGAACAGGTTTCTCCATTGACTAAAGCCCCTACAAGTCTGAAAAATCCAATATCGGAAATGCGCCAATCATCATTCACATTAATATTATTTTTATATTCTTATAACTAACCTGCTCAAGAATCGCATGAAATTTATTTTGCGCATCTGCGTTGTGAATATATTGGTTTCTCGCCAAAGCAACTTTATTGCTTACTATATTTCTTAAAATATCCCTTTTAATCCATGGTTCTTCTTTTATCGCTAGATTAAGAACGGAAACAGAAGTTATATGCCCTAAAGGAGAAGTAGTAAGGAAATTACAGATTTTATCAGCTAATTCACTATACATAGTTGATATGAATTATGTTAAGATAACGTAAGAAAGAAAAATAGCATATAATAATAAAAACAATAAATACCTATTATTTTGATATACTGCCTTTTTAAACTTCTTAAACTTTTTTAAACTTTTTTAAACTTTTTTAAACTTTTTTAAACTTTTTAAACTTTTTAAACTTTTTAAACTTTTTAAACTTTTTTAAACCTTTTTAAACTTTTTTAAACTTTTTAAACTTTTTTAAACTTTTTTAACTTTTTAAACTTTTTAAACTTTTTAACTTTTTAAACGTATTCCTTCCACGTGTTTCTTCCACGTGTTTACGCCAAAAAAAAATTCTCACAAAGAAAATTAAATGTATATACATGAGGCAATTAATCGAATTTGGTTAATCGCACAAATATACATGCATGCATATAAAAATAATTTCGTTGCACAGCCCCCATTGATATCGTGTAACATATTGATTAGTGGAACAGGACCCCGAACAATCTTAGTAGATTGGGATGTCTTACATTATATGATTTTACAAACATAGTCGATCACATATATAAATTTTCATATATGACAATTTTTTGCCGATCTTTTTTTCAATAGTAA
>CAJVPN010000300.1:0-32633 GCA_910592215.1 Entrophospora candida
TATTATTATTATTATTATTATTATTATTATTATTATTATTATTATTATTATTATTATTATTATTATTATTATTACATTATCATTATAGAAAGATAGATCCGTTATAGAAAGAATGAACTGTAGTTACTATTTTTTTTATAATTTATTTCAAAATTTTTAACAGTTATCTTAATTCAAGTTTACATACCACGGGAGTTGAAGCTTTAATATATTCTTTATAATAATACTAACCGTCACGAAGCACTTAAGCACTTTATTATCTGTTATAAGTAATAACTTTTAAATTGCAAAATAAAACTGTGTAAAAAAAAAGAGCATGTCGACGTTATATCTTTTAGTGTGTATGTGTGTGTATACGCGCAATTTTTTTCGTTGAATATTATTCATATCCATAACAATTTATATTGCTCGTTTTCATCAATATTGTGAGACATTAAAATTAATGGTTTTTTTTATTTAAAGAAATAACACGCATTTCAAATAAGATGTGATTTTTTTATCTTCAACAAAGTTTAAAATGTCGGAACTCTGCTGATTGATTTCTGGAGGAGTTTTGGCAAGCATGTCATTTTTTTAATTTGTAATATACATTTAAATATTTATTTATTATAGAAACCTAAGTTGAACACGCAAACGAAAATCAAAGGGTAAGATGTGATTATTTTATAAAAAATGATCATTTTTTTTTCTGAAAATCATTTTTTTTTAATACATTTATAAAATCCTTTAATAATAATTATAAAAAAAAAATTTTTTTAAAAAAACGACATCTTCCGTAGCCAAAGGGAAACAACTTGAGCTAGGAAATCAAGGGATGCATGTACACACAGGATGTGTGTTTCTCACCGAGTTATTGTTGCGTATCCGAAGTTACGCTGCCATTAGGTGTAAAATGTCTGGGAATTGAAAGCTCTTCGTGGCCACGGTTTTTTGGCCGTGAACGTTCTTCCCAGTTTCCGATGGTCCCGAGCTAGCTTAGGATACTGGGAATTTATGGTGAATAGGATACACGAACCATGAATGAAAAGCTCTTCGTGGCCACATTATTTATTTAATGTGAACGTTCTTCTTGTTCTTGATAATGATGACGCATATACTCATTCTTGTTTATTGTTTATTTTTTATCAAATTATCCAGGGACCGGTCGACAAAGGGATCGATATTCAATATAAGAATTGGCACCGAATAATAGGTATTATATCAATCATATATGTGAATCACATTAATTAAGACCATATACATTTTTAATTTACAAGAAATCCAAAATAATTTTTAAGAGTAACGTCACGTTTTATTTCGCGTAAAAGGGATAATAAAATAATAAAATCACGAAAAACACTTCATAAATATATATTTAGAAGTCTTGTCTTCATTTTGGAACCAAAAAAACAATACTTATTATGTAGGTTATTAAGAAAACACCTTTAAAAGACAAGCAACGCTTGCGAATGAGTGGGTAAGCTCACAAACAAGTCTGTAAACTCACGAATGTATATGTTTTTTTAGTAATAATATAGGATACAAATAAAATAGAAGCTTTAAAATGTCTAATAAACCAGTAGTCAAGAAGTAATTAATAAATTAGTTTCGAAAGGCAATATTTCTTTAAAAAACTATTACAATTTTAAATTATACTAATTAATCTCTTTTTTTTACTAGAAATCCAAATTGGGTTGAAACCTTAATCACAGAGAATCCAACTTATAAAACTTTTACACGTGCTAATAGGGGTTATATGGTCTATAATTCTGAACAAGAGTATGAGGTTTTAGATCTATTTGCAAATGTTAAAGGGGAAAATGATCATAGCATTAATGGTTATTTTCAACATAAAAAAACAAAAAATTGGATTCCTTTGCTTCCTGGCCACATGGTAATAGGAAAGTTTGGCGGAAAGTATGCAAAGCTCTCTATTGTCAAAGCTGGTGAAAATCAACTGAGTTTTTCTTGGGTTATTTTTGAGGACATTCAAATGAATATAATAATAAATACGGGAAATAAAGCTGATTTTTTTAATAGCTTTATTAATGAAATTAAATTAAGTTTGTCAATTCCTGATATTCTTGGGTTCAATGATTCGAATTTGGTTTTACAATTTCAACAGGTTGTCAACTCATGTTTTCCAAATGTTTTTATCAAAGCAAAAAAACATTTTGCTGCTAAAAAAAAAATTGTTATGTTGAGTAACTCAACGAAAAGGAAAAGTCAAGAATTAGAGGAGGAATTTTTAAATGAGGATGATGGTCAAGTAAAGGTAAGTATAAAAAATGGAATTTCATTTACACAAAAAGGGATTGATTTGACACCAAAACAAACACAAGCACTCGCCATTGAATATGAAGGGTTAAAGAAGGAAGTATATCAAATCAGAAGAAAACACACAAAAAATCTAAAGAAATTTCAGTTTTTCAAAAACAACTCCATCCATCTCAAGAAAGTGAAAAAACAAAGGAAAAATTATCTAATATAATGAAAGATGCATTTGAAACCACTAACCTTGGTTCTACAATGTTGATTAACAGTGAACTATACCTAGGCCTTGTTCTCATGTTTCCATGTAGTTCATGTAATAATCAAAATATAGAAAAAAAAAATTCACCTTTACTAAAAATGGTTTTTCCTTCATGATCAAAGCAAAATGCCATGTATGCAATGCTGTTGCAGAATTCAACAATGAAACCAACAATTCAAGTTTTGCAACTATGTTTGCTGGATCAGGACTACTTGGAGGTGTTAATCGACAACAATTAGAAACTATCTCTTCAATGCTTGGCATAACCTCCCAAATATCAAATAGATTCTATTATGAGAAGCAAGAAACATTTTACGAAAATATAATAGATCATGCAGAAATTAGTACAGAGGTAGCGTTAAATGATGCAATAGCATATACAAAATCACAAAATAAAAATGTACTCCCTGTAAGCTTTGACTGTTCATGGTCTTATGGGCGTAATACTAATCAAGCAAGTGGTGAGTTTATATATCAAGATGATCTTCCAGGTATGTCTCTAATGTTCTTTTAAAGGTTATGAACATAAGCCCATAATTGCATTTCAAGTGATCGAAAAATCACAAACAACTACTCATCAAAGAAATGATAGTGAAAAAGAAACACACACTATATATGAAGGAAATCTTCACGGCAAATGGAACATGCTGTTTTGTTGAGGATTCTTGAAAAAATAACACCTGAATTAGATAAAGAAAACATGTTATTAGATATTTGTGTAGATGGTGACTTAAATTCTAATAAGACATTAAATGGAATACATCAAGTAAATAAAATATATGGGGATTTGAAACATATTGGAAAGAATATCAGAGCTAAAATAGGTAATTGATTTTTGAATTAACATATATAATAAATAATTATACTCAATTTTATTTATTGCTTTAGTCAAATATCCTGCATGGAAAAATTATGAAAACTGTATTATGCTATTACACATCATGTGTTTATGCTGCAAGTATGAGTAAATTAGATGAGGAAATCATCACAATATCAGAAGAAGAACTAGAAATAACACAAATTCATGGACTTACATGTCATTTGTCAGGTGATCATAGCAAGTGTTGGGAAGAAGTTTGTTGGATAAAAGATAATCCAGATGTAGAGTTACAAGAGCCACATCTTTTAAATCATACTCCTTATCAAAGAAATTGCTTTGAAGAAATGCTCAAGGCATGCTTTTACATTCCTACAAAGCAGAATTTAATAACTCATATTCGTACATCTCATAATGAAGCATTTAACAGAGTTAAATTATGTTTCTTGGATAAAAAAATCGACTTCTGGAAATCCTTTCAAACAAGACATGTACTTGCAGTTATAAAACACAATGAATGCCTTCTTGAATTGCTTCAAGTCTCAAGGCTTGTTCCTGAATTTGAGGCCTTAAGTTTGTATGATATAGAAAACATTAAGAAACTTGAAAATAATCATACAAGACAAAATAAAATTAATGTTAGCAATATTGTACAAAGAAGCATTCAACGAGGAAAGGTTATAGAGGAACAAAAAAAAAGTTTGGAGTCATTTGATTGGGATAAGGCAAATTTTAATTAATTTTATTAAATATTATTTATTACCTTTTTAACAAACTTTTATTTCAAGGACTTTGTTCCATATGGTAGAAGTGTACAAGAAAAAATCAAAGCATTAGAGTTTGAACCTTCTTTTGCTAAACATATATTGGACTTTACAAAAATTCTTAAATGCCAAGCTTGTCATGCATTCAAGAAAAATGGTGCTCTTGGATTATGTTGTCTTTGTGAGTATTATTTGAATTATGGATTATATGATCAGCTGCTTGACAAAGGGTACAAATATGAAGGTCATTTAATAAAACATCCACCAAAGAACTTGAATTATCAAGATGTACTTACCTCAGTTTTTGGATTTGATGGCTTTCAAGAAAATCAAGAAGCAGCAATTAAAGTGATACATGAAGACAGTGATGTTTTTGTATCAATAAGAACAGGAGGGGGTAAAACACTTTGTTATTGGATGGCAGCTTTATTACAAGGAGGATTGACCATTGTATTTAGTCCACTAACAGCACTAATTGATGATCAAATGGTAAATAAATATCCGTTGTATTTTTAAAAGCAATGTCCAACAAATTTAGGCATGTTGTTCAAACTTATTTATTATTTTCTTTTTTTAGGTTGAAATGGTTCATGCAGGAATTCCTTGTTCTGGATTATATTCAAGCACAATTATGTTACCTAAGTATCAAGAAAAAATTTTTGCTGAAATAGCATCAGGGCTACCAAAAATTTTATTTATCACTCCAGAAAAATTTCAAAAAAATAAATCATTTCAAGAAATGTTGAAGCAATATAATAAAAATGCACCACTAACCTTTATCATTGATGAAGCACATTGCATCAAGGATTGGGAATACTTTCGGTATGTATATACAAACAAAATGAATTAAAATTCAAGATATTATTTTTATTAGTAATAATGGATAAAAAAATTTTGTTTTATAGTGATTCATATAGCTACCTTTCAAATTTAAAAAAATTCTTTCCAAAAATTCCGATTATGATGTTAGCTGGGACTTTCACATATGAGATGTCCACCAGCAATATGGGGGTCTGAGAACTCCTGGCCAAAATTGAGTTTTTTGCATAATGTATATCTATATCATAAGGATTATAGTTGGTGAAAAATTTAGAACATGTTTACCTAGTACAATAATGAGATACAAGACTTGAAATATTTACTTTACATATCAAAACTATTTGTGTAACCAATTTTGTTTTGATAATAACACAGAACAATTTAATAGTCTCAGACCCCCTTTTTGCTGGTGGACATCCCATATTCAGATGTGAATTATATATGTGGAAAGCTCTTACCAAATCCTGCAAACTGTACAATAATACGTGGAAATTCCAAAACAAGTCCTGAGTTGCATTTTGAAATTAGAAAAAAAAGTACCAAACAAAAACTGGTTGATGATATATTAATCCAGCTCAATGATTTAGGAATAGGTCATGCAATTATCTATTGTGCAACCATTAAAGTATGTGAAGAATTAGCCACTTTACTGGTTGATTGTAGTGCACCATTGCAATATACCATGGTAAGTTAGAAAGCCAATTGAAATCTCTCAGACTAACTCTTTGGAAAAATGGACAAATTCAAATAATGATTGCAACAAATGCATTTGGATTGGGAATAAATATGTCTAATGTTAGATTAGTAATTCATTATACATTTCCAATAAGTATTGGTAAGTTTTTTTTGAAAAAACAGTATAAATTGTTTGCATATTCTAATAAAAATAATTATTATAGGAAATCTTGTCCAAGAAACTGGGTGTGCAGGTCATGATGGTTTATCTTCTCGAGCAATCCTTTACTACACTAGAGCAGATCTTGAAACAATATATAATATTGTGGCAAATAATAGAGAAAGGTAAAATTTGTGATTGATTGTTTTTCACCTATTAGTTTTTATAAATTTATTTTATTGATAGTGGAGACCAAGAGAATAATGAAGAAACTACCAGTCAATTGTACCTCAAAAAAAAATTTTTGAAGTAATTTACTATTGCAAAGAAAAGTATTTATGTTGTCAACAATTGATGGCTGAGTACTTTGCATGGCCAGGTGATACCAATGGTTCACGGTGTTGGCAGTGTGACAATTACATTCGGTTTCAAAATGAAAGTACAATATGTTTGGATGTTAAAACTGACATTTTGAAAATGATTGAAGTTATAAATGAGATAATTGAATTTAACAGAACTACTCCAGTGAAGCAGGGGAAAACTACCACGTTCAAAGACATTTTGCAAGTTTTTGTCAAATAAAGCTGGACAAAGCTGAACTCTCAACACTTATATCATATAATGAAAAAAGAACTCTACAAGTGAAAACAAAAGATGAAGCATGCCACCTTTTGGATTATTTGGTAACATGTGGTGTAATTAAATTTGATATTTTTGTTTCAAGACCTACTGGTAATTCCACATACACTAGTTGTCAACCAATTGTTTTAGGCATAAAAGAAGGCGCAACTGCTTTTGTGCATGATAGGATGTGGGAATTTATTAAAAAAAAAGGTAAGGGAAGCAACTAAATATTAAAACATTTTTATTTATTTCTCTTAATATTAATACAAAAATTGTAATAATTGATTTTGTTATGGTCGATCACTCCACCCTTAAGCATTTAAAAAATCCACTACGTTGTCGGGTCTTGCTAAGGAAGAAAACTCGAAATTGATGTCGTCAAGAAATTAAGGGAGGCTGATGTTGAACACGAACATACAGGGTGAGTGTTTCTCGCTGAGTTATTTTGTTGAGTTGTTGTGTATCTGAAGTTACGCTACCATTAGGTGTAAAATGTCTGGGAATTGAAAGCTCTTCGTGGCCACGGTTTGGTTCTTCTCAGTTTCCGATGTTCCTGAGGCACTGGGAATTTATGGTGAATAGGATACATGAATTATGAATGAAAAGCTTCTTCGTGGCCACATTATTTAATGTGAACGTTCTTCTTGGTTCTTGATAATGATTGTTTATTGTTTATCAATTATCCAGAGAACCGGGAGACAAGGGAATCGATATTAAAGGAGTTGTTTTCGGGTTCCAGTTCGTGATTCAATGCATAGATTTATTAGATGTAGTCGTTGGTCGACTTAATAGATTTAAAAATTTCTTGTATATATTTTTTTTTATTTTCATTTTTTTTAACATATATATATTTCATCGTAAGTCTTATTAGTACTAATACTGAAAAGATTCTAGTAATAGTATGTTTTTGATCCTGTGTATAACATACATAATGTGTAAAATACTTATTATAAAATAATAAATAAAATGTATAAATTGTCTTTAACACTTATTTTGATCAAACCCGCCTATATAATTATTGAATAATTGATAAACATTCGTTTTGCAAGCTTCATAGATCTTGTCTAACACTTACTTCGATCAAACCCGCCTATATAATTATTATGTGTTATAAGTGTTAAAAGAAACTTCTGGTGTTCAAGTGAATGTTATACGCACTAATTAAAAAAGAGAGAAAGGATTTGCACACTGACTGCTAACACTATATAGGCAAAATTAATTTTCTCATGACATCATTTTGAAATTTACTAAACTCTTAAAATTTATTAACCTATTCTTAAAAGGGTAGTATAAAAATATAATTCCCATTATAATTTAAAAAAAAATTTTTTTTTTCAAAATAATTTTATAAAAATCTTTTTTTTTTCAAAATAATTTTATAAAAATCTTTTTTAAAAAATTTACTATGTTGCCAGCTGTTGCAGTTGTAAACAAATTAAGGGATGCAGGGATTGAGCACGAACATAATGGGTGAGTGTTTTTTACTGAGTTATTTGTCGAGTTCTTTGATGATGATGATGCATTATACTCATTATTGTTTATTGTTTATCAATTATACAAAGGGCCGGGCGACAACGGAATTGATATTAAAGGAGTTGTCTGCGACATCTCATTTGTTGTAAAATGCAAGAATTGGTTTCGAAGAGATATAGGTATTATATTAATTATATGTGAATCACATTAATTAACATAACTTTCAATTAATTAATATCAAACATTGTTGTATGTGTTTATGACATTAAAGGTGTACTTGGTTCAGGCACAGGTATAATTTTAGTAATCACTATTATATGCGAATATTTTGAAATTTTTGCTAAGGTATGCAAGAAAAAAATATTTAGTATAATGGGGTTTTTTTGTTTAATAATTCACCGCATATTTTTTTACTTTCATTTTGCAAAAATATAGGTGAAAGCTGTTGAAGGAAATCTTGATGAATTATTATTCTAAAAAAATACACTCCCTGGACAAAAGTATCCGGACACCTTTTTTTACTATACACAAAAACGCACATAATAACTATACATAAAATTTTGGCAAATTTTGGCTTAGGTTTTGACAAACATGCATGTAAAATTTGATGCTTTTAGAACGTCTAGAAACATTTTAGTTAAAAAAATACGAAACTCGACGAAAATCGCGATATCATTTTTTGTTTATTTAATTTACCCAAAATCCTACATAATAATAAAAATAAAAATTTATATCATTTTGTAGCTTAGGTTATCTAGTATATGTATGGAAAATTTTGTAGCTGTAGCTAGCATAAATAACTTATAATAAAATTAAAAAATTAGTAATTAAAATCGCATTTTGTAAAAATTAAGATTGATAAAAAATTTTTTGATCTTAAAAATGCCAAAAAACGAAGAATTGTCAGAATTTATCTGAGGAAAAATTTTAGGCCTTCATGAAGGTGGTAAGAGTGTAAGAGATATCACCAAGAAGCTAAAAATCCCAAGAAGCACAGTTCAAGACACCATTTCTCGTTATAAAAATCTAGAAAATGTTAAAAGTGCATCAAAAAGTGGTAGACCAAAAGCTTTAGATGAACTTGAACAAAACGAATTAAAAGTGCTAGTAAAAACAAATAACCGCATGTCAGCAAATATGATCCAGAAAAAATTTGCTGAAGAAAATTATCTTGTGGTTTTGACTAAAACAATTCATAGGAGCTTGTATATTATTACCAGCATTTAAAAAATTTAAAAACTTTATCACTATGTGATAAACAATTAAAACATTTCAAAAATATTTCACTGGAAAATATTGAATCCATGAAATTAAACATTCATCATCAACCATTCCTTTTAGACTTATTGAGTTTTATTAACACAAATGGTAAAACTCTTAAGGATATAGATCTTGATGGTACTTCAAATGATAGTGAATTTCTAGGAAAGCTGTTTCAATCAATTGCACAGCATTGTAAAATCCTAGAGGATTTATCAACATTTTATAAGAATGAATTAGACTAGGAATTAATGGAATTATTTAATAATTGTTTTAAATTAGAAAGTATTAGAATTAAACCAGTTTTTAATATAGATAGATTAGATGGTGACAAAATTTTTTCAGTATTAAATCAAACATTACCAAAAAATTTAAATCAATAAGTTTACCTCATTGGACTATTAACATCAATGATGATTCTTTTGATAATCTGATGAAGAATTGGAAAGGTCCCAAATCTTTTACAGTGAAATATTTTTTTTAGTTATAATTTTTTTTATTTTTTTATTTTTTGCAAAATATTATAAATTATATAATACAAACAAATATTAAAAATGTAATTTTTTGAATAATTAATGGTAGTAATAATAAATTTAAATTTATTTCCTTCAATTTTATTATAATTGTTTGATCTTTTAAATGGTAACATAATATTAGAAATATCATTGAAGGCATGATGTGAATCAATACTTTTATCTGGATACTAGAAGTTAAATAAGAAATGAATGGATGAAGGTAAGTTGAGAATGGCTGTAGATCCTAATGAAACCAGAGAATGAGCTAAAAACTGTAAAAGAATTTGATTTGATAACATTACCATCGAAGAGATGTTAGAAGGGTTTATTGATTACTCAAATGACTTAGCTTCAGAATATGCAGGAAGTTGGTCAAAAATCAGTGATTTAAATTTCCAAAAGTTTGAACAAAAGCAGGAATATGAAGAAAAGTTAAAAGAAAAGGAGGAACAGATTAAAGAATTAGAAGAAGCATTAGAATTAGAAGAGGAAACATCTGAATCAGGGCTAGAAATAGTGTCTGAAAAAAAACAGAAGTTTCTCCTGAATGCTAAAAATTTTCTGGAAGAAAATTTTTTGGGAAAAATTTGAAACCTATATCTTGCAAAAGAATAAATAGCATGAAATTAGAATATCAAGTTAATGAGCTGAGGGGAGGAGATAAATGGCATTGTAATTTCTGTCCTTTTGAAAAAGAAAGGAGTTTAACTGCTACTTACAAAATAGTATCTACAATACAAGCAATAATGATTACAATGGCATTGCTTATATTTGTGTTGAGTGTAAAAAAGCTCTTGATGATAATACTTTGCCACATTGATGTGATTGTGGTAGAATTATGAGAAACAGGATAGATTGTTTTTGTGATTTAAGGAAAGATGAACCAGCTAAAACCCCAATCTTAACAGAAATAATGGCACAGAGTTATTGGAACAGCAGAATAAAGACTTAAAACAGCAACCATCCAGTGCTAAGGAAGAAATCAGTACTCATTTGGAAGCCTTAGAAGTTTCAAAGAATTGACATAATAAGCAAAGGCAAGAATTATTAGATAAAATTAAAAGACTTGAAAGCAAGGTTGAAACAACAGAACCAACAAGTTGCTCAAATTGAAATTAAAGAAACAAAGAGATGATCTTGATTGAAAATAAGAAAGTAGTTTAAAGAAATTCTGTATAAATTGAAATTTATTAAGAAATAATGCACCATCATGATGCTTTCTTTTTCTAACATTTATTATTTTTCTTTCTTCTTGGTAAATTTCATAAATAATCCTTTCTTTCCTTAGATGAGCTTCCAGTGTCTGAGTATCATTTATTTTGAAAACATAAGGTGCAATTTTTTCACCTTGCTCTTTCTTCAAAATACTTTTAATGGCGCTATAATTCTTGAGTTCCATGGTAGACCTAATGTAAATTAACTTCATATTAACTATTTTTATATAGGGATAATTCTATCTATCACTTAAGATAACAAATGGGATATTATAAAACTGTTAATTATATAATCATATTACAAATGACTAAATTTTGATCCCTGAAATCATTGGTAAAACCCATGTTCACTTTGCCTGGTTTTGTTGCAGCATGCCCCAATTAAAAGGGATTTCTCCATAAAGTGGGAATATTGATATTATTCCATTGTTTATTTACTAAAATACAAGAATATAGTGTGTTATAATCATCTCCAAAATATTTGAATACTGATATCAAAAGTTCCGGTGGTAAATTAAAAGAACCTATCTTTAATATAGAAGGAAAAAGGGAAAATTGTGAAAATTCTCATTTTACTTGTGTAACGACGATCCTAAAAAATCAATTCACAAAAATGTTTAATTTTATTATTAAAAGGTTCTTTTTTTCAACTTGTTCAACTTACAAAAGAAATCAAAAAAAAAGACTCATAGTTCCTAAGGTTTTAAAATTACAACAACAACAACCAATAAAAAGGATATCAAGATTAGGTAAACATCACGATTTAAACAGTTATATAAAATCATTTGAGTCAGCAGAAGGAGACAACAAAATTCATAAAGGAACGGTTTACAAAGGGACTATTTATGAATATGAGACAGTTAAATGTTTAGAAAATGTTTTTGGTATTGTTTCAAGACGTGTAGGTGGAGCTGGTGATAAAGGTATAGATTTACGTGGCCAATGGTTCTTATCAGAAAATAAGAAGTTTAATATAATAGGGCAATGTAAAAATTTATCTCAATCATGTAAATCAAGTTCAGTCAGAGAATTTGAGGGAACTTTATGTCATGAATCCTTAAATACAATTGGTATATTATCATCAAAATCTGGATTCAGTAAAAATTCTATCTCAAGGTTTCAAACATCACCAATGCCTTTAATCCTGATGAAAGTTTCACAAGGAGGAAATAATTGTGAATTGATTCTTTTTAATGATACTGCTAATAAATTATTACATTAGTAGTAAATTCACCAATTATTTTTCTTTTAAAAAAAGAATAAAATTATTAAAATCAACTGATAATCTTCATTCTCCCAACAACTATATTAATAAAAAAATTAAATTTGTGTAAATTATGATGGCTCAAGGTACTAACTTTTTGAAGTCTTGAGGATTATTTCAAATGCTTTGGCTATGACTATTTTATTTTCCTAATTCTCTTTTTATTATTGTTATTGTTGTCTTTATTGTTGTCTTTGTAGTTGTTGTTGTCATTTCTGTTGTTATCTTTGTCATTGTCACCAATATCTTCTTCTGGATGCTTTAACATTAGTGTCTACTACAGTTGCTGATGAGCTGAATATCTTTTCACCCAGGAACTCTACATTTGAAAATAATTTTTTTCCTATCAGATTGTGATGAAGTGGAAGTGACAGTTGTGACAGTGGAATTAGGAGGCTTTTTGTTATATTTTCTTTTCTGTTTTTTTTTTATTGGTGGTGCTGGTTGACTAGTTTTCTTATAAATTTGGTTTTTTTTCTTGTCATCATCTGCTATTATCACCATCATATTATCATCTCTACCATCACTACCATCATCTTTGTTGTTATTATTATCATCTTTATTATCATCACAAATTTTGATATCTTTAGAAAATGATCTCTTTCTTCCTCAATCTCAAGATCAGATCCATAAAAGATATCTTCTGCTGTATATTTAACGTTGTTATTTATTTGATCAATGTGATCACAATTCTCATCATTATGAGTTATTTTTGATGTTGATGATGATGATGATGATGTTGATGATGTTGATGATGATGATGATGATGATGGAGTTGCTAGATTATTGCTGTCATTTGATTTGAATGATTGCGGGATTTTTGAATATAAGATCAAAAATTCATGTTGAAGAATGGGATTTGTAATATTATCAAATGAGGTCCTCAAATTTTATCAGCTGGAAATTCAACATTTAACGATCGTGGTGACAAAATGAGCAAAGTGTAAGCATCTCAGATAAATATTTATAACTAACATGGGAAACCATAGTACATTTGTCCATTATATATATTGATTCATTCAAACCCATTACTTACATCGATTAGCCCTTTATGAGAAACAATTATGATTCTAGATAATATTTATACATAAGTTCTTTACAGAAACATCAAGGTTCAATTTAAATAATCTATGGTATACATTATTATGTATATAAATTTAAAATGCAATAATAACTAGTAATACATGCACAAACAAAAAGGTTGAGTCCATTAGATGTAATTATTTAAGCGGATTGGTTGTCCGGTTTGCTATGGGTGGGTAATAGTAAGTGTCCAATATTCATATTCAGATCCGAGCTCTAACCGACAGCTCGACGATTTTTCCAGCAAATATAATAATCACCTGTATTCTTTTCAGTTGGAAATACGAGTCTTTTTTAATATTACAATCTTCCAAGTGATGTGGCTATGATCATTGGTCAATTCGTCTTCATTAAAAATAATAATAATGGCAATTTTTTCATGATTCCAAATTTATCATCGTCAATAATTCTTCTCGTGATCCTGATGAAATAAAAAATGATTTGACTTCAAGAATGACATCATCCTTGAAGTCAAATCAAGTTCTATAATTTTTTCAATTTGTGTTTTCACATGGAAACAATTTTGTTTGAACCAAGCCTCCTTCATATGGTAAATTAAAAAAACCCAAAAGTCATTGACCCCTTCAACGATAATTTAAATATGGACACTCATCCGCACTCCCAAGTATTTGTCTTGCATTATATACAAGTTTATACTTTATTTATTATTTTTAAAATATGCTGAAAGTGAATATTTTTTTGTAAAAATGTTAACAAACTGGTATCATGTATCGTGATTATCTTTATAAAAGACATCACGCACATGTAAGTAATGAATTCAATTAGAATAGAACCGTTGACCTCTCTCTCTAAAATCATATCATAATAAATTTTTTAACAATGGCTCTGCTCGTAACAAGTATGAAAAGGGTATCTATCATTTGTTAATAATAAATTTTAAAAGAAACTGTTAAACGACCCATCGAAGTTCAAGATCATAAGTTTGATATCAGTTTCCATCGCATTACTCACTTCCTTTTCATTATAAACCTTTTCACATGTAAAAGCAAATTAGAATCTTTCACTTGAAAAATTGAGTTTTATTGTCAATTAATTAATATGTTATGTAATATATGTGTATATATATATAAAGTGTATGTAATAATTAATACTTTTGGGGATAATTATAATTATATACAAAAAATAAAAACGAAAAATAAAAAAATCTAAAAATTTATATTATATTAAAAAAATTTTAATGAAAATTAGGTTTAAAAATTAATATTAAATTTAGTTCTAGATTATATTTAAAGATTAATGATGTTTCGTAGAATTACTACGATGACGATGATGTCTAGTAACATTACCATTACCACCACTGCTGCCACCACTACTACTATCTCCACTACTATTCCCAGTATTTTGATGACTTTGATGACGACGGTAATGACTGTTACTACGTTTTCTATCACTGTTACCACCACTACTACTATTAACAGCATTATTATTATTAAGATTGTTATTATTGTAGTTAATAGGATTTATTCTATTATTACTATTGTTATTATTGTTGTTGTTGTTGTTGTTGTTGTTGTTGTTGTTGTTGTTGTTGTTATTGAGTTTCTTTCTATGACGATGTTTTTTTGTTGATTTTTCATTGTAAAGTTTATCAATGAAATCTAATTCTTCTTCTTTCTCCTCTTCTTCGTCGTCGTTGTCACTATTTTTCTTTTCGGATAATCTTCCACCCATCATCACCATACCCAAATTGCCCTTGCAACATTCTTTAACATCTTCTAATAATAGAACACACAACCTTTTCGTCGGAACAATTAAGTCGGTAAGTGGACTTACATATTTAAGATCTTTATAGATTTTTAATTGAACGAATGAAGTACCCATCCCTATTGAATCTAAAAGTTGGAAAAAGTTCTTAGTTGATGTTGTTGGAGTAAATTTGTCCTGTGGAATGTCAATGTTGATATCAAAAACAGGAATTATAATTAGTTAATTAATTAGCGATTAGATATGTAGAAAATGATTATTCAAATAGTAGTAATAAGTATTATTATTTACATTTTCACCATGAATTAAAACTACTCTTTTTGGTAACATCATTTTAACTTGTTCTCGAAGATCATGACGAGATAATAGTTTACTTAGTAAATAAGTTGGAGAGCATTGAAGAAAAGATTCAGATGTGTTCCCTAATAAATAATGTGATGATGTTGACGAAAATAAATTTTTTGGTTTTATATTTTTAAAACAGAATAATATTAATCATCATTATAATTGAGATTGACTAATTACCCATGACCCTTGGCATAGCATGAACTTGTTCAAGTCCCATATTATATAAATATGCATAATAATAAGTCACATCATAAACTCCAGAAAATCTACAAAATTACAGTAATTAATAATTAATTAATACATTATCAACTAAATATCTTATAATAAATAAATAAATAAATAAGATTATTATTATAATAAAATTTTACTTACAACATTAAACCAGCAATTCTTGGTAGTTCGGATCTTTTAAATGGGTTATTATTAAACACAGGAAGATGTATACTTGAGTTGTTGAATGGCAGGACATGTAAAGTAGCACAAATATTATGGACCACAGTTAAAGCAGAAATGAGAGCACCGGCTGAATGTCCCATCAAATAAATTTGTGATGGATCTCCTTTATATTGCCTTTTTTTTTAAAAATATATATATATCGAATTGATCATTGGATTGATTTTAGATGGTTTAATTAGAAATTTAAACTGGAAAGAAACAAGTATGACAATTACCTGATATGAGAATGTGTCCAATAAATACAATTTTGTACATCTGATACCATTTCTGAAATTTTACCCTAAAACAACAATTATAAATAAATAAGTCTACATTCTTATTTATATTTATAAATATATTTTTTTTTCTTTAGAATTAAATATTTACTTGTGGATATAAAGTGATATCAGGAACTACCACCACATAACCTTGATTTTGAAGATTATTTGCAAATGGCATACAAGTCGCCTTGTTTCCAGAATTCCAAGAATTACCAATAAATATTATAACAGGAGATTCATTATTATTATTTGCAAACAATAAATTTTCTTCATGATGACCTTTAAGTGTTGTCGTTGGGAGTCTATTTGGAACATAAACATCCAAACGATTTCTTGGTCTTGGACCGTATATAATATTTTTTCTATTATTAGAGTGAAATTTGAGAGAGAGAGATGTTAGTGGATGAAATTGGAGATAATGAATTATATAATCTATCGATTAGTAAAATCTATTATTCGCTTACGCTGTAAAAGATTCAATTCGTTCGCTTGATAATTTATGCCAACCATATTGGATTATTGAGGGTAGAAATGGACCCGTTACATTCTCATAGAAACGATTTATGACGTAACAGGCAACTTTATAAACTCTTTTAGGATTGAAAGGAACAATTGGTTGAGATACTGGTGCATCGGTTTGTGCTAGGATGAGGGGAAAGTAAGTAAAAGAAAGCAAGAAAGAAAATATAAGGAGTTAGAAAATAATTAAACAAACTAACTAGAATTATAATTACAACTATGGATATATATATATATATAATTCGAGTTAAATTACCATATAATAAATAAAATGCCCAACATATCGAATATCCAAAAACTATATGAAATAAAATATAATATGAATATTGGATTAAATTTTTAAAAAAAATGATTATAATGAAAAATTATGATTGATAGTTACGAATTATTAACGATGAAATTGGAAAAAATATCCAAACTAGTAAAATTATTGAAAGTTTTTTTAACGTTTGGATTTCCATTCGGTTTTATTTTTTTATAATTTTTTTTTTATAATTTTTTTTAGAATTTTTTTTCTCTAATTTTTTAAGAATACATTCCGAGTAATCTCTTCTTATATTTATTATCACTATTATAACCTGTATATATTATTATCATTTTATTGAAAAAATAATTTACCGATAATAATATAATAAAATATACATCATCACACATGCTAATTGGAGTTTTTTGTTTTGAATAACTTTTCCGTTGATTTTTCAAATTGTATTAGTATCATTTATAAAAATGAACGCCTGCGTGTGTTACAATTTGTTTTTTTATTGTAAAGATAATAAAAACAATATAAATAATATTATATAATATATACATATATAATTTAATTCGCAGAAATTCTGAAAAACAATGGATATAAAAAAAAATATAGATAATAATAGTAATTGCAATTATGGCAAAAAAATTTAAAATTTAAATCAAGTAAAAATCAAGCCAATTGCAATTACCGTGAAATATGTATTATTAATATATATATAGCGTTAATATATGCGCGTATGTATGTGTGTGCGTGTGAAGAAAAGAGGAGAGAGATAGAGATATAGATAGAATCAATCAGGAGATTTTAATAAAGATTACGTTTTAATGTTAATTTTTTATACAGTAATGGCAATTATTATAATAATAAATTTCTCCGAACCATTTAATTTATAAAATAGTTCTATTAAATAGTGAATAAATTCATATGAATAATCATTTTGTCACATGTAACAAAAATTATTAATAAAATTTAATCAATTTTATTTTTTTAGGATAATTTGGCTAAAAGGAAACGGCAAAGAAAATAAACAAATAAACAAATAAACAAATAAAAAATACTATAACGTGTGTGAGAATGAGAAAGATAGATTAGACAAAGAAGAAGAAAGAGGGCTAAAAAATTTTATTAAAACTAAACAAATAATAAATAATCAGTAGATACCGTAATATTTATGACAAAGTTACACGAAACTACTTATTTCTCCAACAAGAAAAAAATCAACGTTACCCTATTCATTTTCTAGAAGCTAATAGATCAATGGCAAAATTTTCCATCTATTTGTTGGCCATTTTTCACCAAATCTTTCTCTACCCCATTTCTCATTCTCTTTAGCTACAGAACTTAACGCCACCACTACCCATATCAATATTATCCAATTGGTTATTATAAGACCTTTTGTCAATATTACAAAACTCACATAAATTAATATTTCAGCGAAATAATGAGGTGATGAAATATAATTAAACCAATCTCCTTTAGGAACTGAGTAAGTTGAGTGGTTTTGATTGGAACGTAATGAAGCAAGTATACGATGTAAAATATTTTGATGGTATGATCCATAAATAAATAATGTTAAAGCTAAAATTATGTTCCAAGAAAAAAAGTCCCCAAATTCAACTATAAAAATAAATTTAATTTAATTATTTTTCCCAGTTATTTATTTATCAGTTAACTAATCAACCAATCAATTACCTTCTTTTGTCCACACGTTATCGCCTTTTTTATTATTATTATGAATATTAAAATGATCCATTCCTTCAATCCAAACTGCCATCCCAGTAATATAATAATAAGATATCCCTGCGATAAAATATAAACAATGGAATTTGGATGTATCGGATGGTCTCTCTATGAAATAACTTTCATAGAATCTACGCAAAACCTGTATTTCAATCATTATCATTGCCAATATAGTTTCAGACAATGGCTGTTTCTTATAATAATTATATTCTTCTTCTTCTCCCAAATAATTTACCCATGAAAATTTCATTGGTAATTCATAATCAATAAAATTGACCATTTTTGAAAATAGATTAACATTATTATTTACTCCTGATGTAGTTGTAGTTGCTGGCAAAATCAAAATTTCTAGTATTATTAAACTAATCCATATTGTGCCAAATGAATAAAAATATTTAAACCATTTTTTTGGTAAGGTTAATGTTGTAAAATATTGTTCAATTTTATTTAATCCCTTCTTCTGATCCTGATTATTCTTTTGATTATTAGAATCAATCCTACCATACTGTAAAATGGTGGCATGTAACACATTCAATGTTTTATCATATATTAGAAAAATTAAAGTCATGATGATGTAATATATTCGAATGAAAATTAATAGTATCATTGTATATTGACTGTTTTTGTTTTTGTTTTTAAAAGTTTATTTCTCTAAATAGTTACAAGAAAAAGTTTAAGTGTAACCAAGAATAGGGGGTTCAATTTGGTTTCACTACAGTTTTAAACGGTATTTTTTTGAGAATTTTATTCTTTATATTAAAATACAATTTATAAACAATTCCTTTAAAAATAATATGGTTTACCCCATAATAAACAGGCCAAACAAATAAATAATGCTCAAAATAGATAATTAATAATTTGCTCATTAGTATGTAAAAATCAGGGACATCGTTAATGTTTTGAACCATAAAAACTTGGGATTCAGATCTTGCAAAACTTATTATTATGATGATGAGTTGGTTGCAATCGTACGACTATCGAAAGTACAAATCAAAAAATCTCTCAGAAATATATTATTATTACGTTGATTTATATAAGGATTTTCTAATAAATTTAAAATTGTATTTAATATGATGAATAATAACTAGATTACATTCTCCATATACGAGACCAGAAATACGTTTAACTCTCACCCGCCTAGTAAATCTTCAGATTGCAAGTTTTATTATGTCTTGAGTATTATTGCGGAGGATCTTATGGTAAATTTTTCCAATCCTTCCTTTATCGTGATCAAACACATGTATTATTTTATCATTATAATAGGAAAATACATACAAGTCATAAAAAGAATAAAATCTTTCAATCTGTCATTAATTACGTAGCACTTCAATAATGGGAATAGGTAGTGGTTTGTTACTATCATCATCTCCTTCGCTTACGATCATATTCATAATATCAATTTAAGCCTTCTTCTACTATCCAAAGTTTCTTCTTTTCATTCCTTCATCTTTTTTTCTATTTCTTCGCGAGATAATTTACCAATCTCATCTGTCATTGAACTAATTTCTTCTTTTAAAAAAAGTATATACCTATTTGTAGTGGCAAATTTTATTTCTACAAAAAAAGAACAAATTAAAAATTTGTTTTGCCCATTCAAAGAAATTAATTCACTTACACATGAAGAAGAAGATGGTGATAGAAATTGATACTTTTAACCCATTACAAAAAAAGATAAACCAAAAGAAAGTGATATACTTACAGTAATAGTGGTAGAGCTTGAAGATGAGGAAGAGGATTAAATAAATACAAATTTAATCTAATCAACTCAAATAATAAAACATACAGATCAGGCCTTCTCTCCTACGACATTCTTTTGTCGCCTTGATTTAATCGTGCAACTATAGTTAATGTGATGGCTCCTAGTCATCATTACTATCACCCAATCAGATTCTATTCACCCTTGTCAAAGACTTTTTAATTTCTGACATTTATTTAATTTGATTATCCAAAACTTACCATTATTATTAAAATATTCTTTTTGTAGGTGTAGGTTAATCCCAACCCAGGTTCTGCAGAATGAGGAATCAAAAGTGGGGCATGAGACTCTGATTTTATAAAGTTGCATTGGGTTTTCTTCATTTTATAAAGAACCTATTAAATATATACTCTTACATATCAGGGAATCTCTGACATTAAAAAGAAAGCCATAAAATCAAATGGCAAAATATTGAATTTTAACATTAAGATTCCTACACTCAATTGCTTCTTCTGTGTTCGAGACATCCATATGCAAATAAATTGGCTTTTAAATTAATAAATTAATTCATTACAAAATTTTTTTAATAACGAGGTAGGAACTTGTCTATTTTCTTGACAATTAATTCTCGGTATGACCTGTTTCTTGTTACACGATCAAAACTAATTTTTATTCGCTGATCAGAAGGAACAATAAAAAAATAAAAAATAGCTATGCAACAAACAATCCCAACAACCTCAACAACAACGAAGTATTCATCCAGTTCAAAAAGTAGCTTCTACTAGTAATGATAATGGCAAAGTATTTACCCAGTTCAAGGTTAGCTTCTTCTACTAATAATGACAAACAACAGCAAAGCATTTACCCAGTTCAAGGGGTAGCTTCTTCCACTATTAATGATGAACAATAACAACAAAGCATTTATCCAGTTCAAAGGGCAACTTCTTCTATTAATAATGACAAACAAACAACAACAAAATATTTAAAGGGCAATTCATCTTCATCAAAACTTTCATCAAATTCATCTAAACCAGTTGCTTCTTGAAACATATTTAGAAACAATGCCTTTCATGAGTTGACATTTTAATAATTATTTATATTAATTATGCATAAATTTAAAACATTCTTTAAAAAAACGCATAAATTTATTATGTAGATCAGTGCCAAAGATAAATGTGGAAACAGCTAGGAAATTTTCTGCTCAAAGTTGATCCAGGAACACCCCGTATTATTATGCCAGATCATCCCTGCATAACGGATAATTTTAAAATCTGAATTTTATTATTGTACCAAATTTTTTTCTTTTCGAAATTAGTTTCATTTTCGCAATTTATTAATTTATTTAATTCTCTATAAAAAAGAAATATATTCCAAATGGCAATAACATCAATTGTCTTGTGATTGGGATGAGTTCTTACAGCCATCCAAGTCATTTCTTCTTAAGAGGTGAAGAGATATTAAATTCGAGCTTATATATCAATTTGTTTCAAAGTGAACTACGAAATATTTACAGTGAATATTTGTTTGTGAAGTTTGGGAAAATCCAAAATCATAGTTATTATTATTATTATTATTATTATTATTATTATTATTATTATTATTAATTCTACTATCCTCTTAATAATATTAACGAATTTCGAATTTACGTATTTTTTTTTACGACAACAACTTTACCTAAACATATACTAAAAATACAATCATTATAATTTATACTTTTGAATTGTAATTATACTAATCTTTCCCTCCCAAAATAATAGTAAAGATATGAATTATTTAAAATATACTAAATTTTTTACTATACTATGTATGTTCTTGATGAACTATAAATTATCATAACCACCAAAGCTGGCTGACGTTTATTGGCCCTCAAAGTAAAGCGAATTCATCATTAGATGGTCAAAAAAGATGAATTGTTAAACGAGATTGTCTTCGTTGGGAAAAATGATCCATATCACTTTATTTTCTATTGAGTGGATTTTCAACTTATGTAACTGGACTTTTTTTCAAAAATACCACATTATTTTTATAACAAACTCGAATTCCATCATAAAGTAAAATGAAATTACTTCATGAAAGCTTTTTAATAAATGCCTTTTCATGTTGAGGAGTCTTCTCTACATAAATCCACGGCTATTCAAAAATGGTATACCGTTTTTGCTTTAAAGCTGAAATTATTTTTCAATATCGCTTTGATAGTAACAGACAAGGTGTAGAATACTTTAAACTTTCATAATAAGTTTTAGAGAGGTTTACGAAAAACTATTTGAATTTGATCGAAACAAGTGTTAATCAAGATCTATGAAATTTACAAAATGAATAGTTTGTATAGGCGTGACCGAAGCAAATGTTAAAGACAATTTATACATTTTATAAAACAATATTAATCTAAATTTCTATAAAAAAGTTTTCGTGAGCCTTTCTAAACTTATTAACCAACACCCTCCATAAAGTAATAACCATATGAAAGCTTAAAGTATTCTACACCTTCTCATTTACCATCAAGGCTTTTAAAGCGAAATTGAGAAATAATCTGAGCTTTGAAGTGAAAAAGTAATGCCGTTTTTGAATAGCTGTGAATTCACGTAGAGAAGAAGACCTTTCAATATGAAAAGTATTCTTTAGAAAGCTTTAATCTAGTAGTTTCGTTTTACTTTAATAACAAGTCCAATTTTATTGTAAATATAAAGAGATATTTTAAAAAAGTGTTCGGTACGGGTTCGAAATAGTAGCCGAAATTAATTTTAATATCTAATCAACTAGCATAGTTATTTTTATGTTCATTCATATTAATACAAAGAAATAATATTCAGATATTATTGTCAACTTATTTGGAAAGAGAAGTATTCTGTACTCGAAGATTCCCCAATAAGCTTTTGAATGTGTTGTACATAATGATACCTGACGAAATGTGTGAGCGAGAAATTATCTCGTTAAATTGTTGTTAATCTCGTCACATCATATCAGCCGATTTGGTTTTTTGGGCCTTTTTTCAAACCTTATGTGATGTTAAACACGAGTATTTTTAATGTCAGTAGAATGATAATTAACCCTAAAAAAATTTATTTGCTCCGCTAAAAAAAACTAATTTACTATTCAACAGCCCGTCAAACCAATGGCACCACCTCAAAACCAATGGGTTTTTGCTAGTATAAAGTATTCATAACGTTATGATCATACCGTATTGAAATGTTGGATGATGGCCAGCTTCAATTTATGATTTGTCTTCTTAACTATGAAGACCAGCATCTACATTTTACCAAAGAGCCTATTAAGGTCATTTTTCTGTTAAATGTTTGTACTGTCCCAAAAAGTTTCAACAGAAACGCAGCTCGTTTAGCAAATTAATTATTGTATTGGATGTGACACACTTTCTTCAGAACAGAAAGTGAAGTTGACAGTTGTTTTTTATCGGAAAATAGAGACAATTATTTAAAACAGGAACATTGTAATATTAATAACAGTCCTATAATCATTTTGTCCATCATTCGTTTTCAAAAAAATTTAATTTCCCTCTTTTCACTTTTCATTATATTTTCCTTTTTCCTCACTTGTAACATTTCGTCAGGTAAAATTTTAAAATTCAACTAGAGTGACGACGAGTGACGACCACCACCACTCTTATGATAAACAATTACTATTATTACTAGAAACCATGGATTAATTAATATTAATATTAAAATCAATAAATAAAACAAACAAACAAACAGGTTTGGTACACTACAGCAAAATTTCGAAGAACCCAAGTTATCAATTACACATAATAAGTACATAAAAACATTTAGCTTGTAGCCTATCCTGTAGAATATGCATGCTAAATTTCATGTTTTCTATTTATTGATTATAGGGCCTAGTCAACCCGTTATTTCGTTCAAAATTAATATTAGTAAATTGTGGTTTTAACGGGGTGGATTTTGGTTTAACAACAGGGTTGACTACGTAGTTGTGTACTTTATTATGTTTAGAATAGAGGTTGGCACCGCGAAAAAACTCTTTAACCGGTTAACCGCAGTTAAACGACTAACGGTGCCAAACCCCTAATTTTGAAAATGGTTCTCTGAACCCATCTAACGCTGGACTTGATACTGAATTATAAAGATGGGGATACAAAATGGGATATTCAGCCTTTGATGGCAACAAAAGATAAACTAGTCACTACCTGTTGTTGCTATGGATGGTGACCCATGTTTACCTATTGGCTTGTCTGTTATAACTTAGTGAGCTCTTGTTATTATTGAATTATTTCAATCACATGATTTACAAGCTTAGCAGAAAAAAAAAAACAAGTAATCACAGTAGAAGCTATTCAAGACCTTGCACTAAAACCAGGCTCATTGTATTACAAAATAGAATTTTAAAGAAAACAATTTTTTATTTATAATCTTCATGCATATTTATGCTAATTTTCTGCTTCAGTAGATTTTATAACATCCAGAGTCAAATCTAGCCATTGTTCTTGTTCAGAATTTAATTCTGCTGCCGGATAATCAATTCGATATTTTAAAATTTTATTCTAATCCAAGAAAAAATTAATAAAATAATTAAAATAATTATGAATTAATAATAAAGAAAATTAACTAATTAATTAGTGACATACCAATTGAAATCTTAGATATTTTAATAATGAAGCAGTCTTTGCAGGACATTGTAATTTTATGAATTTGTCTAATATTAATGCTTTCTTTTCATGCTATTTAAATAAAAAATATATTGTTATTCCACCAACCAACCAATTAATTAATAAAAACATCAATTCACACATAGAAAAATATAATAAATTTACCTTTATTTTAATCTCTTTGCTAAATAATACTAGATCAATGACATCAAATGCACTTGTATCTCTAACATAAACTTTATTTGTTTTTATCATTGTATTGTATACAAAAAATTTACTGGCAATCGTAGAATTGGACAATGTTCTAATGGTATGGAAATTTATGGAAGATGGATGAATATTGACAAGTTTTTGGTCGTTGTTTATTATGGTGATTAATTCTTTGTTTTTTGAATTATAATATAAGATTTTTGGATATAATCCTGCAACTATTGCTGCATTGATAATTGAGTATGAGTTGGATTGTGCATTGTAATTTAATGGCATTTTACAAAGTTTACGATTATTTCTAAATTTTTTGTAAAAAAACAATAATTTGTAAATAAATCATAATAAATAAATAAATAACGCTAATGATTAATTATTTACCTGCTCAAAAATTTCAAATCCGCATTCTGTTCAAATCTAACAAATCCAATGTCAACCAACAAACTCAAAAATTGTTTTTTAAGGTCTTCAATCGTCATCAAATTTTGAATATTTAAAAAATTTTTATGACAAAAATCTCTAGTTTCATTTGAAAATCCACCAAACTTCTCATAATATTCTCTCCATTTAATGTAAGCTTTGTACATTGTCAGTAAATCAGAATTGGAATCGTTGAATTTGCTTTTAGCTTTGTCAGCCTCTGATTCTCTACCAAATGGTGTAGAAAATGGACTTTTATGACTTAGTATTGATGCAATTGTTAATATTGGATCCAGACATTTAAATATTGATCCAAACAACAACATTTTGCCAATATGCACATCAACTGGTAAATGTGATAAATGTGTTCCAAGTGGTGTCAGTTTTTCATCAGATGTCAATGCTTGTACCTATTATTAATTAAAACATTAATTAAAATATTAATTACTAACAAATTATAAATTGCTGTATATAAATTCACCTCTTGTAAAGTTGATATTGCATTTTGTATTGCTAATTCATTTGGTTTATCTAATGCTTCTGACAATACATCAGAAATATTTCCTAACCCACAAACTTTAATTTTAAGACATAAATCTTGTAGTGGTAATCTCATAATTTCTGGTAATTCATGATCACTCATCTAAAAAATTATTTTATAAATTATATAAATGCTTATTATATATATGTAACATATATAATATTTTATAACATATGTGTGTACCTTGTATTCAAATCTCCATTTTGTAAATAAATGAAAGCACAATCCCTCCTTTACCCTACCAGCTCTACCTCTTCTTTGCTTTGCATTGGCTTTGGATATAAACATTTCTTGTAAATTTGTAATTTTTTTTGATTCATTGTACCTAAATATATTTATTATTTCATGAACTTATTTATTAATAACATCAAAAAAATTTATAATAATTATAATTATCATCACCAAATATATTTTATTAGCTACCTGACTCGATTGACTTTACCGGTATCAATAACAATTGTAACATCTGGTATTGTTATTCCTGTCTCTGCAATATTAGTAGATAAAATTATTTTTCTTACTCCGTTTGGTGCATCTTCAAATACCATTCCTTGATTCTCTGATGAAATCAATGAATGTAAGGGATAAATTAGAAATTTGTTTTCATCATTAAAATATCTTTCAGAAATAAGTTGATCATGCAATCTTCTTATTTCTGGCATTCCTGGTAAAAATATCAATATTGAACCGTCCAAAGGCATCTCTTCTTTTGACTCAATATTTATATTTAAATTTTCAGAATTATCACCACTACTGTTAATACAAATATATTTCAGAATAATTATTATAAGATCATAATTTATAAGATATTCATCTATACGATTAAGCATTTGTATAGTACGTGTTGAATAAGATTCCAATGCTTCATCTGGAATTGACAAACTATCGGAATATTCTTTTCCATCTTCAAAATCTTCCATTTGTATCTTAACCGTTTTTGATTTATTTTTTTTTCTTCCAATATTAATAATTGCATTTTCATTATCAGCTAATATCAATGATTTATCGGCCTTCTTTGCAAATTCATCGTCCTCATCCAGTGTATACTTTGTTGCTTCAATAATATCTTCCAAATACTTGACTTTAACGGGGAATGTTCTACCAGGAACTTCAATTATTGGACATTGATGAAAATATTGAGAAAATTTATTTGACTCAACTGTTGCACTCATTAGTATAATTTTTAGATCTGGCCTCCTTGTCAATAAATTTTTAAGAATGATCAATAAGAAATCCGATTCCAGGCTTCTTTCATGTACTTCATCAATAATTACATGACTCACACCCACCAACAATCTATCATTTTCAAATTTTCTCAATAATATTCCCTATTGTTAATAGTAATAATATTATTTTTATTACAAACATTGCTTATAAATAAATTTAAATATATAATAAAGGAAATTACCTACATTTGTACAAAATTTCAATACATTTGACTTTGATGTACGTGATTCCAATCGAATTTGATATCCAACTAATGATCTATTAGTGCCAATTGAATTTGGTGGATCGCCCAATTCATATGAAACTCTTGTAGAAATTGAAATTGCTGAAATTCGACGTGGCTAAAAATCAAATATATATGTGCACGTATATATTAATTCTAAAGTCTAATAATTATTCTAATAATAATAATAATATCATCATTAGTAGAATACCTGGGTACATAAGACTTGACACTTATCTCCGTAATCATTTAATATCATATCTTCTACAATGAGTTGAGGAACTTGAGTACTTTTTCCACAACCAGTTTCACCACATATAATCACCACTTGATTTTCTTCAATTTTCTTCAATATTTCATTACGATATTTGTAAATGGGAAGCTTCTGTCGATCGGAATTAATTCTCTCATATATTTTATAATTTTTTTTCCTCCTCTCAATAAATTCTTGTCTCATACTAATTCCTACTTGAGTAATAATATTAGACTTTGTCTTTAAATAATTTAAAGCTGAAATTTCGACATTGCTGTCTTTATTATCCTTAATAATATCATAATTTATACTGGATGATTTAGCTTTATTATTATTGTTATCATCCAACACTGATACCAAAAATTTCATTCGTTCTTTTTCAATTGCATATTTACTATTACGAATTGATAACTCTTTATCATTAACAATTTCTAACCAGAGTTCTTTATATGGTATGGGTAATCTCAAATATAAAGGTTGATTATTAGTCAATTCTATTAATGCCAATGTTGATACATAATTAAATGCTTCATCTTTTGTCCTACATCCTTCTTCTCTATCTTTCATTGAAAAAAAATTTGAATCTTTAGTGTTACTCCAATCAATTTTCACAAAAGCCTTCTGAATGCTACTGTTATTATTTGGAATTAATCCAAATGAAATTTTAACATTACGATCTTTCTTCCTACAAAATTCTGATAAAATTTCTTTTGGTGATTGGCCAACCCAATTTGAATATGACATATCACGTAGTTTACTTACTATGTTGTTTGGTAAATTAATATTGCTATTTTGTTGATTATTATTAGTTGGAATTTCTAACAATCCTGATAAAAGATTTTCATTGTCACCAATATCATCAAATAAATCATTAGATTCATGATTATTTAGTAAATCATCAAAATGTAATTCATCATCATCATTAACATCCTTTTCTGCTTTAATTTCTTCATCTCCCACTTCCACTTCTTCTGAGCTTGCTTCTGCTTTTTTCATTTTTTCTCTTTCCACCTCCTCCTCCTTATCTTCAGTGAATTTGAAATTATACATTTGAAATAATTGTTCGACTTCTTGATCCAAATTCTTTTTGGCGTTCAATTCATTAAATAATTTCTCTGCCTCATTTAGAGAAAAGAAATAATCTTCTTTTACTAAATTAATTTGTGAATTTATTTCCTGAATTGTTTTATTGATTTTGTTGATCAATTCTTTCATTTCCTGTATTTCCTTTTGAGAACCAACTTCTGATGATTTATTCAATGTTTTTAAATATTTTTGTTGAATAATTAATTCATATTTAAATTCTGCATATAAAACATTTGGATCATCTGATTCTTCCTTGATTTTTTCAATATGCAATTTGGATTAACATTTGAATGAATTAATATATTGAAATTGATTAATACAATATATTTTTTTTTCAATCACAAGAATCATTATTATTATTATTATTATTATTATTATTATTATTACATTATATTTAACTGTATTCAAAATTCGTGATTTAATTAATTTACCAACTTCTTTGTTATAATCATATGAAGGATTTGATAGATTTTTATGCTTCAGCTTATTTGAATGTTTGTTATTATTAAAATTCATTTCTGTCAACAATTTCTCATTATCATCATCATCCTCTTGTGTTTTTTCACTTAATAAATTATCAAAATTTATTGAATTAACATTCATTTCTAATAAAAATAAAAGAAATACATATTTCTTAAATTAATTATTTAATTTATAAATAGGTACATGTTTATAAATTTACAATTGTATATGATTTATATAATCTACCTTCAGTATAATAAAATTTATCAACAAATCCAATTGGCAAAAAATCGGAAGGAATATTTATACACAACTATTTTATAAAGAAAAAAATTGGATTAATTATCTTCCTGATCAAAAGAATCATTAATTATAAATTATAAAATTAATATTAATATTTACAAACCCAATCTAAAGCAGAACTTAACTTTGTTCTTTTTCCTAATGTTTTGATACATTTCTCAATGTCAATTTGTTTGAATCCAAGGCGTAATAATGTCATATAAACTATATCTAATTCAGAAATCATTCGCTCATAATCTTTTGTTGATCTAATTTCCACATCATTAGTATTAACGTAATCCTCTTGTATATAATAATTATAACTATAATCATAATCATAATCATAATCTACCAATAATTAATAATTAATCAGCGAATAACCTATCAATTAATTAATTCATTATTTACCAATATTGTTTTTATTTACCATGATTTTCTACTTTTTGTAAATGCTCAATAATTTTATGTTCAATATTTGAATCAAGGCTCAAAATTGGCCAATCGTCAAAATTATTCAATTCGATTGATGATAATGATGATAATTCTTTGAAATATCTATCAACTTTCTTTTCATCAATGTGTTTTAACTTGTCTATCAATGAAATCAAAAATTTGTCTTCTTTATCTTCTTCCTCTATAGCCTCCTGATCATTAACACTTTCAACTACCATTGGCAAATTTTCTTCTTCATTAGTTTTATTAATTGATTCATTGTCATCAGTTGTTTCTGTATCTTTTATTTTTGAGGGAGTGCTTTTTGTAGCAAATCCACGTGCTGGATTAGCGGGTTTCTTTTTCTTTTTTGATTTTGGAGGCATTTTATTTTTTTTTTTACAATTTTTATTTCAAAATACGAAGTATCTATCACATGACCATGATCTGTCTGTTATTATTAAATTAACCAATAAATATAAACATAATAATAATATCAACTACCCCTGTCTTTATGAAAATAATCAAATGTTTGCTAAATAAAGCCGTATCTCAAATTTTTCATTCTGCAATGCAATTGGAAATACATCGTATCGGTATACATTTGTACACAGTTGAGCATTCAAAATTGCATTGCATTCATTACTTTTTCTCACTTAACAGTGCTAACTTGTCAATGCAATGAACAAGACAATCAAGAAGAACTATAGAGAGTGTGCATGTTTTTCACTAAATTAATCAAAAATGCCGTCTTTGAAAATATACAAGTACCAACCAACTATTACATACTAGATTATTTTAAAGTCCGTAACAGTGGAGTGTTGTTATTTAATGTATCATTATTATTGTTGCTGTTATTATTATTATTATTATTTTTTAAAAAATAGAAGGGTTAATGAAAAGATATAAGGATCCTTGAGTAATGTAATTAGAATCGTTGATTTATTTCGTTTCACTCATTCATTCATTAAAAAGAATTTTATTAGTTTCCTTCAAAAAATGAATCTATGGTTAAATGAACTAATTATTGTTCAAAGAAAAAAGATCAAAATACCCTAATTGATATATAATACATTACTAGTAGTAACAGATAATAGTACTGTCATTAATAATTATGATTTAGTTATATGATGGTCATTTTTAATAATAATAAAATGCAGTTAGCAATGCCTACTACGCATGGATTTTCAATGCCGTTTGTTTGCATAGTATTTGTTTGATTGACATTTTTTTGGTGTTAAAAAAGCAGGGTTGTTCTATGCTATTTGATGCCTCTAAAAATTTCCTGGTCCGTTCAATCTGTGAATCATCCGGATCACCCGTTCAATCCTACTGATTATGCGAGTTTCCGGATGTATTTTTGAGAAATTACTGAATGATGGATTAATTTTTAGAGGTAAATGGCGGATGAACGGATGACGAATATCCGCAGATCGCATCACTATCACTATATCTAATACCAAGGACATCAAAATTCCCTATTTGATATTACTAATGATAATTATTGTATATATAACATTGTATTGTATTAATGTTTGTTTTCTTTTATGGTTGGTTGGACGACGGATGATTGTTACGCGACCATCAAAAATATTCTAGTTGGTATTATTAATGGGTAGCAGGTAATAAATAATATTGCGTACCATAGATCCGTTTGAAGAAAACAAATATTAATACAGTGTTATATATACAATATGAATTGTTGATAATAATAGTATCATTCATCACCTGTTCCCATTAATAATATATATCAACTAGAATATTTTTGATGGTTGCGTAACAATAATCCATCGTTTAACCATAGATCTGTCTAAGCAAACATTAATGCTACAATAAAAATTATTGTTAGTAATTAAGTGACTAATTATTGTTACATGAGAGCTTTTCAATAGAAACGCGTGAAACTCTGAAAATAACGTTTTAAAAAAGATCTACATTTCAAGGGTGACAGTTATCAAGAACAGTCCTTTTTCTGGTTCAAAATTCCAAGAAGCCTGATTTAATTAGTTAATTAAAGGAACCATTATAAACATTGAGATGGATATGATACAATATGGGGACAAAGGAAGGATTAAACAACAATAATAAAAATACCAGAGCAATTAATTGCAACCTATTCTTTGGTCTCTCTGGCGCAAATCTATACTATACTTTCACTATTTCTATTAAGTCATTATTAATATCTTATTCTCCATCTCTTTATATTAACCCGATCATGAATTTTTCTTATTATTATTAGTAACAAGATCTATGAACTTCCAAGCAAGTTTTGCATGGGTGTCCTATATATGCTATTAAGTGACCCTGAATAGTGTTCCATGTCGCAATCCAAAAAAGGAAACCAAAGTGGTCGCAAAGGTGGTTGCAAAAGCATAGCGGGCTTTCTTTATGATTGGTTGGTTCACAAAGAAATTGATTGGTAAATTTTATTATTATGTCGATCATTGGTAATAAATTTTATATACTTAAACACAGTTATCGTTCAAGAACATAAAGTTCATAAAGTTATATCATTTCAAAATAATATGACGTGTGAATTCATTGGAAGTATTTTTATACATTTAATTCATCCAAACCCTAGTTTTAAAACTTCTGCTGTTTATTAATAAAATAACAAAGGTACCTTGTAAATACATCTAGTCAGAAGCAACACAAATACCTCTATATCTACAACCCAAGAAAAAAAGTATATCCCACGTTGAATTGAA
>CAJVPN010000301.1:0-32614 GCA_910592215.1 Entrophospora candida
ATCTTTGTCACCAGATGGCCACATGAAAGTAAAATAATTAGAAATTCCTTTGATGGTACCAACTGGCACTTTTTTACTACAATCTGGGATTATTTTGGCAAATGAAGTACCAGCAAGAGTCAATATTCGGGTTTATTATTTTTTCCTTTATTGATGTAAGTAAAAAATTATGCATCCTTTTTAATATGATGTATTTTTAAGTACAATCTAATAGAATAAAGTCTTGTCATATTTGTAAGTCTAATTTTTTTTTTACTATACCACCAATATGATATGAATGGACCATAGTGTAAATCGTTCACAATAGCATCAACATCAAGTAAAATTGAATTAGTTGAGTTAGACATTTTAAGATGACAATTTATTATAATATTATTTAAAAGATTTTTTTTTAAAATATAATTTTAGAAAGCTTTTTGAAGTAACCAAATATTTTATGTATTTATATAAAAATCCAAACAAAGTTCAAAACTTGCATCAAAGTTAAAATTAAACTTGCGCCAAAGTTAAAACTGTGCCAAATTTCAAAACTTGCATAAGTTCAAAATTTGTGTAAAAATTCAAGACTTATATCAAAGTTAAAATTTCTTTCGAAGTTCAAAACATGTATAGGGATTTAAAACTTGCACCAAAATTCAAAGTTTAAATATTTGAAACTGCTCTTTTATTCAAAAATTTTTGTGTAACGAACACCTTTATTCGCAGATCGTCAATTAAAAAGTATCCGAATAATAAATTCAATTGTAAATACATAATGCTTTTCTTAAAAGTAAATGAATCAATGATCCAAAAAAAAAAGGACATATGATGATAATAATAAAAATGTTTTTTAGCATTTTTAGTAATAAACAAATAATTAACTAATTAAAACACAATGCTTTTCTAAATCAATGGTACGGTCCAAAAAACAGGACAAATGAATAATTCGTAAATTGTAAAATGTTTTTTAGCATTTTTAGTAATTAATACAATTGTCAATTAACAAACTAAACGCATAACAAAATCAACCAAAAAAAAAGAGGACAAAATGACAATAATAATGAAATGTTTTTAATAATAGAATGGTGCTTTCTTATAAAGTAAAATAAACAAATCAACGGTATGATCTTCATCGCACTGACTAAATATTAAACGAAAAAAGAAAGATGCTTTGCCACCACCAAAAAGTTATTATTAGTAGCATATATTATAAAATAAAATAACAAAAAACAATAATGAATTCAATTATTGAAGTTAAATAGCTCTTAAATGTAAAATAATCCAAATTTTTATTCTTACCAAGCAGTTCTTTTCGGTTGGAAAAAAAGATATTTATTACTACTGCACGATAAATGTTAGATGTTTATCAATGAAAGAATAAAGATCGATTTCAGAAAAAAATTCCTTCCCAAAAAATTAGGTTTGAAAAAGATAGAATTTTGCTGGTTCATTGATCATGTCTCTCCTTACCTTGCAAGGCATTGCATGCACGTTTGCAATTGAATCGAATCTATTAAGAAACGAAACATTTGCCGTACAACACAATTTTTGCTAAATATGGTGGAAATGTTGATTGCACCAAAAGCCGAAAAAACCAAGCGCTGCTAAACGCAAAAAGAGACAATTGGCAAGAAACCTGCATGAAGGTCACTCGCCTTACTGATTTTGGAAGGTGGTCATGACACGGCAAATGTTTCGTTTCTTACTTGTGTTAAATTAAATTAAATTACTTGTGTTAAATAAACAAGCTCACAACTGAGAACGCAATGCGAGCCTTTGCTTTACGTGTTACAAATCACGCACACCATTCTACGCAAGAACAAAAATTCATTTATTTTAAGTTAGGTTTGGGATTGCATCTTCTTTATCGCAAAGAGCAGGAAAACGACATTACTCGGGCCAAGTAGTCTATTTTATTAAATCCAAAACATATAAATAGGACAGTCGTCCCCACTTTTTTTTTTTTGAAAAACTTGAATATTTTCATGAAACAATATCGGATCTTAATCTTTATTATCATCCTCAAAAAATGATTATTCATTGTTGTTTTTGCTATATATATATATACTTGTTTCTTTCTCATAATTGATGGATCTTCATGTATTACAAATATAACCAATCAAATCAATTAACATTTTTTTCTTTTTTAAAAATGTTTCCTTCTAAATTAAAATAAACAATTAACAAAAGAGAGAGGTCATGTCACAAATGTCAATACACTCAGCATGAGCCACCAGCAAGAGTTCCATTCTCTCACTTGCTGGACTTTAATAACACATTTAAGTGAGTCACATTGATTCGCCATTGCATGCATGTCTTACCCCGAGACGAGTACTAGTAATGGAAAAATGAGCCTTATATTTCAAGATGTAATCTTGCGTAATCTAAAAAAAAAAATTCAAAATAATTCAATAGAAAAAGTAGAGTTGAGAATAAGTTGCAAGTTTCTGGAAGTAACTTTAAATACAAGATGTATGGCAATGTGCGAAGCTTCCAAAGAAGTTTGTAAAATATACTGATGAACGTTTGTCAATTATTCAATAGTTTGTATAGGCACATAAATCTCAGTTGCATAAATATATGTTAAATTGTTTGTATCTTGTGTTTTTATTTTCATTTTGGCAATTATTTCATCTTTGTATTTTTCTCTTGCTAATATTTGGCTACTAGTCATTGTATTACCATATTAATATATAGTTGTTGATGTTCTTCGCTAATCCTTAATAAATCCGGATTTTCCTTTAAAAATGCTCATGAATTCAGGAGAAATTTCCAGCCCTGACCCTTATCTATTTTCTATTTTTACTTTTTTACACACAATTAATTAAAAATTGCTTTACCTGATTTTGGATATAATAAACATTTCTGCTATACCCAAAATAGTCAACCTTTAAAGTCCTTTACCCCAAAATTTTCACAAAAAGCCATTATCATCAAAGCCTCAATTCTAATAATCTGGTGTCCTGGCGTCAATCATTTGATATAATAGAACTAATTCAGTTAAAAATCCAATTTTTATTGTTTGTTTAATAAAAATTCAAGTCTTTTCTAAATTAGTGATGTTAACCGGCTAAAAAAAATTTTTCTTGACATTCATTTTTACGTCCGGAATTTTAGTGCAGAATTCAATGTCATAGACATTTAGTTGAGATGAGTCCGCCTACATTACCTATATAGAATGACAAAAAAACATACATTTACTCAAAAGCAAAATACAATATGCATCATAGCAGGATAAAAGTCATAGAGCCCCTATTCGTAATACAAATTATTCGAATTATTATTATTCGTTCTATTCGTTTTATTCAAACTATTCGTTCTATTCGTTTTATTCAAACTATTCGTTCTATTCGTTTTATTCAAACTATTCGAAATATTCGTTCTATTCGAATTATTATTATTAGTTCTATTCGAATAAAACTTTCAATGTAATTCGAATACTCAAATTCATTACGAATAAAACAAATAATTTGAACCATTAAAGGCGAGATATTATAATAACAATAGTAATAATTATAATAATGATACCGGCAAGCTTAGTACCATCTGAAAAGGTTTTTCGTCAATTGAGATTTATTAAGCTCATTAGACTTTTAATAAATTAAAACTGCAAGAAAAAGGATACAGCAGTTCCGAGAAAAGTTTCTCGACTATATTGTAGATTATATGAATAAAACAAAGCTTTTACAAATTTTACAAAATAATAGATAATAAATGCATCAGAATAACACATAAAGAGGTTTAAAAAATACAAAAGGAATCTAGAACATAATATTATTGAAAAATTAAGTTCAATCACAAGCAGTGAGTAAAATTGAGAGGGCGGAATCACGTTACACATTAGTAATTTTCTGCAGATGATTTCTAAATTTGTAGAAATCTGCATTAGTTACACGACGAAATTTACACACTGATCACAAGCTCGAACCAGTATAAGGTTTAGTACAACCCGAATTCGCAGCAGTAACATGCAGTGATACCCTGAAATAAGCAATTGCCGGTGGAAGAAATGGCAGTAATTGCACAAAGAATAACAAGAAACAGGACCGCGCTTTTATCCAAAATATTAACGGGGGAAACTGAAGACATCGAAACAATGAAAGAAGAACTTGAGAACCCCAAGACTCATCGGAATCTGAAGAGAAAAGGAAGCTTGACAACGTATGGATAGATGGAAAATGAAGAGGAAATGTACTAACCATAAAAATTTCGGCATGATAAATAAAGTAATAATAAATAAAGTAATAAAAATAGATTATTGTATTGTTAAACGTTTTATATGCAAAGAGGCTAAAAAAGGAATTCAAGAAATGTCAAAAAAGGTTAATTTGCGTTTGACGCCAGATGTAATTCATTTAAAACAATTTAATAGCATTGATAAAAAAAAAGATTAAGGAACAACTACAATCCCTAATTTAGAGCATCTATGAAAAATCATCGTCCCAATTTAAGAGTGTCAATGAACTTTATTCTATATATAAATTTTTAGGTGTCACAGTACTGTTTGTACTATTGCAGATGTACACTTGGCATATACCCTAAACGGCATGATTTTTTAATTAAACATACACCCTTTTAACACAAATTCTTATTACTCGGTTATTTGTTTTATTTGTTTTAGTTATTTTATTTGTTTATCAATTTTATTCGTTCTATTTGTTTTATTTGAATAAACTTTCAATGTGATTCGAATACTAATGAACAAGACAAAAAATTTGAATAAACCTTATTCGAGTAAAACTAAGGATTAATTTGATGATTGATGTGGTGATTTTACCTGTGAAAAGGAATTGCAGTTTCATGAAAAATGGTTCGTTGTATATAATAGTCTCTATTATGATGTGATATGCCAGAGAAACCAACAGCTTTATTCTTTAAACCAAACAATAAATGTTTATCCTTCCCAAGGGCTTCTTTGATCAGTTAATGAGAGGATCTTAGCAAACCATCATTTTTTCGATTGTTAAGAAAAAAACATTATCTTTGATCGTGTAATGGTTTTTAAAATATTCATGTTATTGTGGCTTTTAAAGAACAATACCAATTATTATCAAAAATGCTAAATTAGAAATACGGATAACTGCTAATTAGAAAGCAAAATAACAAAGTATTTCTATTTCAATAAGATTAAAGGTGTTATGTCAATCGCCAAGACAATTGACATCCATCCTTTTCTCCTTATTTATTTTTTCAATCACCATCAACATGCATGTTGAATTCTGCCTTTTTGGTAATTACATTTATGAAAGTTCCTTCAACTAGTGAGGGAAAATGGCGCGTGTAACACTATAATCGAAATTTTTGATTTGTACTAGATACAGGCTTAGGTTTTTATCAAAGCTTTTTTGGTTTTATAATAACTGACTCTCCTGCATTTATAATTGCTCATTTGCTATATATAAGATTGTTTTCTGCTCTTCCAAAATTTGTTTTTTCAATCGTTTGATTTCAACTTAACAATCTAATAATCTAACAGCCTAACAATCTAAAACAATCTAACAATCTAACGATCTAACAATATAATAATCTATTTTTCCACTTTTGTTATTATTTTATTCACTATGTCAAGATTCTTTATGGTCAGTACATTTCCTCATCATTTTTCATCTATCCATTCATACCATATGTTGTTGTTAAGCTTTCTTTTTTCTCTTTAGATTCCAATGGGTCTCAAACTCTTCTTGGTTCTCTCGATTTTTCTTTTCGTTGCTTCGGCGTCTCCAGTAATTTCACCTGCTAATCCTTTGGACAAGCGTGCTCCTGTCTCTTGCTTTCCTTGTGCAATTACTTCCATCACTTCAAGTGGTACTTGCGCAATACAAGATCTCACTGTCTCTGGATGGGACTGCTCCGCTTCTGCTGCTACGAATCCAGGTTGTACTAAAACTTGTACTGGCTGTTACCCACAATGTAGCTCTGCTACTACTTTCATGTGGGCTTGTGATTGTACATAATTTTTCGATGATATCATATTCTTGATTCTTTCTATATTTTTTTAAATATTATATATTATTATGTATTATCTATTATTTTGTAAAAGCTTCATTTTATTTATGTTATATAATATAGTTCAAATATAGTCGAGATACCTTTATTGAAATTGTTGCTGTAGTCAGTTTTTCAGTATTCTTTTTCTCGTGGTTTTAATTGATCGTCCTGTTCTGTCTTTCCAATACTGTTGTGTTGCATATATGTTGTGCCTAAATCACGACCTAAATAACATGATTCGTGATACGGTTGGAGACAATTGCATTGAAAACCATTATGCATCGCATTCATATATAAAACAGAATTTGAATCATGGGTATCAACAAAATTTATATTATTGTGAATTAATCGACTTGCTCGATTTCACTAATACTTTTTGTACTATTATTATCATTAAAGCTCCGAGCGGTTCAGATCGGATTGGAGGAAAAAGCCAATCCGAAACCAATTCAAACAAACCATAAATTAGGATTGGCTTCGGATTCGTTTCCGATTGAAAAATTCAATCCTTTCGAGCATTAGCTTAGCTGGAACCGGCCAAAAAATCTCAATACTTATACCAATATTTAAACGGTTATGTATATGAATATTTTTGCAAAAAAATTTAAGCGGAGACTAATAAATCAAATCAACAATTTATAATCACAAAAATTATAATTTTTTAATAAATGTCGTAAAAACATGCGAGTAATTATTTTATCATCATCTTCGGTCCGCTTTTTTTCTGGAATAAGTACATCAGAGTAATATTTTCAATCAAGGTAATGTTTAACATAAAATCAGAATAATCAATGGCTTTAGAACATCAATCATATTTTTAGAGCAAGATTTATATAAACCCGCCTTCTTGACAAAGCTAGAGTGAAAAGCGCCACCTTCCATTCTATAATATCATTATTTTTTAACCATGAATAACATTAATAAGCGGGAACCAAAACCTGATACAGATTTTGTTATTATTATAACTGGGTTTGTTCCGAAATAGGAATCGGGAAAAATGTCTTTATATTAATTAATACACAAAAAAAAAACTATAAATTTTGGTGCAATGATGATTTTGTTCTTTCTAGCAACCAATTGCTGCTACATGCTGTATAGATATCATCCCTGAACTTATCGCAAAAGTCAAGATGCTGATGTGATTTAAATGGGATTTTTGAAAATCAATTATTTTAAGCTCAAATTTATTCATAAGGGCTTCAACTTAAAAATATGCTGTTTGTCAGCGATTATTCAACAATGTTTGTTAAGCGAGAATTGGAACGATATAATTAGAAATGGATTTGCTGATTTTTATGGACAAAAACTAACATTGTTGCCTAATATTAAAGTAACCAAAAGTATAAAATTTATATCAATAAAAACTTCGATTTTCAACTTTCTTTTGACATATTTTTATCTATTTTCATTCAATCATTATTAGAAAGATTCCGCTTTTTTTTTTTGATACTGTATGTAAGAAATTCCAAAATTATCAAAGTATATTTCATGGCAGATTGCGTAAAAGGGATTTTCCCGAAGAATCTTTTCCAAAGGATATCAGGCACAAAGGAAACCTATCCAAAAAGATAGATTTCTTATTACTCAAATTGCTTTTACGAGGGAAACAGGACTAACATCATTATTAACAGAATCCATGAAAATAAACATCTTCTTCTATCCTAAATTTAGGTTTGTTATCACTGAATTGTTAGTAAATGATCCAATAGAAGATGCGGAAAATTTATCATGTGTTTATATATTTTTATTAAAATAGTGCTATACAAAAATTCTTCATTCTGAAGAAACATAAAAGAACATCAAACAGCTTCTGAAGTATGTTTTTCTTGTTGTCCTTGTTGTATGAAGGGATTATAAGATTGTTGCCCTTGCTGTATGAAAGGATTATAAGATTGTTGCCCTTGCTGTCCAAAAGTATTATAAGATTGTCGTTCTTGCTGTCTGAAGGCATTATAAGATTGTTGTCCTTGCTGTCCGGAGGCATTATAAGATTGTTGTCCTTGCTGTATGAAGGCATTATAAAATTGTTGTCCTTGCTGTCCGAAGGAATTAGATTCTTGCTCTCTAGGTGAGTTGTCTTTCACAAAACCGGAACAACAGCACAGTAAAATGAGGAATGGAAAAGAGAGTACCATTATATTCCAATTATTCCAATTAGATTTTGAATCAACTGTAACATAATAAACTGTATTGCTAAGGCTTCTCTGGGACTTAATGGTATACATTTCTTCAGAGAGTCCATAACTGGAATATACAGGGGAGCCGATTATTGGAACATTCCAGGAGATAAGAAAATTGCTTGAATTAGCATCATTAATCTCAAAGAAGAGATAACCTTTTATTCCACCGAGAAAATGACTTGAAACACTAGAAATAGCCTCGGATTGTCCACCTAAAAGAGAATGTGGCATGCAATCTATGTCGATGTCGCCGTCATAATCATACTGTGTAACCCAACGACCATCTTCAAGACTGGAAGCGGCCAAAGTAATATTATAGCCAGTATTATTTATAAGAATAATTGTTGCACAACGTGAATGGTGTTGAGAAGCAATCCGGTGTGCTAGGAGAGGGCAACATCCTAAACTTGTTCCATTTTGACAAGCGAAATCAATATCTTGTTCAGTTAAAGCAGAATAAGTTGAAGTTGATGAGAACACCAATACAATAATAATAATATTGATGAAGATGAATTTATAATACATGGTGAAAATAAATAGTATTTTCTGGAATGAAAACTTTTTTTATTGTAAAAAAATAATAATAATAATAAGTACGGTTTGTCTATTACACCATAATAATAAATAAATCCTATTAGCGTAACGATTTACATTGTTAATGAAATTTATTTTTTGCCATTTATGTTTAGGAACATTCGGATAGATGAGATTATCTGTCCGTAATTTATTTATTATTCGTTTTAAAAAATAATTCTATACAAATTATTTACAAATAATTATTTAGACCCTTCATTATTTTATATAATGCATCACATTAAAAAGATTTAATCCATAGTGAGAATTAGATGTTTATAATATTGGAATGTTAATGTGGGAAATATTTGCAGTCATCCACCATTTGATGATAGAGCTCATAATCATTGTTTAATTTTGATATATGTGAAGGTTTAAGCCATCAATATTGCCTGAAATGCTCAATGATTATGCACAAATGATGCAAAAGCGTTGGGATGTGGATCCATCAAAAAGACCAATTATTAGAGAACTTTTCAAATAATAATAATAATGATAATATTGATAGTAGTAGTGATCCACAACAAGTGCACAAATCACATTCAGATGCATAGAAATTGCTAAATCAAAAAGTTATCAAAGTGATTTCAACTCTCTTCTCTTAAATGTTGAAGATGAATAAAAGTTCATTAATTGGAAATTACTATCTATTAATTATTACTAAAAATATTTTTTAATTGATTAATAAACATTGGATCCTGGCAATGATAGTAGAAAGAATTGATAAATCTCCACTATATAATAAATAATTATTCAAATAATTATTATAATAAACTTTTACAGTTTTTTTTTAATTCTTGTTAAAAGGCGATATTGCAAAGTGGCCTTTTGGTTATTATAATTATTTAGCACATATGGCTTAACTTTTGGGCAACTCTTGTCAGTTAATTTGGTGCTTGTCAATTAATTAATTTACAATTTTACAAAGTGATACTATTACCTGTAATTCTTTAAATGAATAATCACAGTTCTTTCTGGCGAACTTTTAATTCACAGTGATATTTGGGATAAAATACCATTTTATGTCTTGCATTTCTATTATTCTTCTGATTGTGATTTTTGTGACAAGAAATCAGGTTCCAATGATAAAAATCGATTTGCACAACAATCAACAACTTCAAGAAACCTGCATATGATTTTTACATTCCTTACGGTTCTCATACCATTAGGTAAAGTATAATTATTATCCAAATTGGCAATTACACTATAAATCAAAAGCATTATTAAAGAATTTGGATTCTGTGATCCAAAATTTAAGAGATCTGCATATTAAAAATCTCTATCGTTGATCGGCGGCTTGTTTAGGAATCTGAGGATCTACAAGGCCAATAAAATTTCTGGAATCGCGCTGTATCATTCATTCCTCAGATACAGGTCACTCCAGTTATAAGGACAGCTCGTTATAGTGACAATCTCGTTATAGTGACATTTTTTCAAAAACACACTTTATAAATATAAATTTACTCCCGTTATAATGACATTCATTATGTGTCCCGTTATAGTGACATCCGTTATAAGGACATGTCAGTACAACGAGAGAACCAATCAAATCACTCAAATCACTACGACAAAATCAGATAACAATAAATTTTATAATCATTTTTCAAGTCATGTGATTTTATATGAACTCCAGTTATCACGTTATACAGACATTTTTTGCTTGTCCCATGAGTGTCCTTATAACGGGAATAGCCTGTATTTCATTCGATAATAACAATTACGGACGAGAAAAAAAGCGCAAAGGAATAATTTTATAATTAATTGAATTACTTGAATCCTTTATTAAATTTACACGGAAATAAAAAAAATTTTCTATGTCGTAATAAAATAATAACAATAAATCGTCCATTTTTCATTTTTCGGCTCATTCGAGTTGTTCATATTGTGATGAATTAGGTAGAACGTACATAATCCTAATATATAAAACACCATTGTTATTATCGTTATTATGCTTAATAAATTAGTAAAATAAAAAAAATCGGAAAAATTATCTCTTACAAAAAAATCAATAAAACTGTCAATGTCCCAAGTAGTGAACACAGATAAAACATTTCCTCTTCAGCGGCGTAACTATTTAACAATTTATTTAAAAATAAATAAATAAATAAGCATTATAAAATAATAACTAATTTTTTCAAAACAAAAGCATTTAATAATACACTCACTTGTAAGTTACGGTAAAGAGGAAGGTCAGGAACCATATGTTGAATAGGTTCCATAGTACTTTAGAATGTACTCTAATCGGAGAGGTAACTGTTATTACAAACAGTATAAGCTGCAATTAAAAAATAATTAATTAATCGTGCGAAATATTCCTTTTAAAAAAAATCATCATCTCATAAATCTTAATTACAAATAGAACAAATGCACTGAAAATACGAAAAACAATCGTTATATCGATTGTTTTTGGGTCAAGCATTAAATTTTGAGTCATAACTTTATGAAAAGTTTTTTTGAAAATTTTTATTTTATAAAGATTTCATTATTTATTCTATGAATGAGAAAATCCTTTTATACTGAATATATATAGTAGTTTCTCTTTTATTTGTCTGATTGATCTGCGCGGAGTAAAGAAAACAGATTATCAAGCAATATTAATATTACCAATTCTTATTGTATTTGTTTTCAAATATAACATTGCCTATGTTTGGAAATTCATCATTAAAAAAAAAATTTAAATGATTCTTCTAATAATGTAAAGAAATATTAACGAATTAAAACAAAAATTAAACCTGAAAATTTAAATAGCGAACAAGTTTATATACGTACATGAAAAATCAATATAATACTATGATAATCAAGGTCGCCTTAGGCAATTAATGAATGTAACTTATAATTTATTTCCAATCAATTGATTTTTTCTTACAGTGCAAGTCACTTGCATCGGGAAAACTAGTAGCAAATATTCTACGTACAATTTAGTTGCGTATACTTGGTTAACATATTAAAAACATATGCAAATTGTGCATATATTATGCGCTAACTCCCTATACTTATAATTGTGTAGAATATAAGTAGGTTATATGAGCTGTACCACAAAAAATTTTGGGAAAAAACTTCGAATCCCACTTATCAACATTGACCAGTTCACGTAATAAAATGATGAGGCGCCCTTGATATAGGAACTTTATTAGCAAATATTTGAAGCTTCGAGCCCTAATTAGATTAGATCTACTAGGCTAGAATTTTTATTGTTTAAAAATGGTTCTTTAAAACATTTCGTTTATGATGATTTGATGAAACGATAATGGACAAGAAAGGAGAAAAGCGCAAATAAAAGAATAATTTATAATTAATGAATTTACTTGAATTTACAAAAATAAAATAAAATTTCCGTGTCATAAAATAATAATAATAATAATAAACGATTCATTTTTATTTTTCAGCTCATTCGAGTCGTTCATAGGACGATTCAGTGTTCCTTAAAACGTACATAATCCTAATATATAAAAATACTATTGTTATTATCGTGATTATATTTAATAATTAGCAAAATAAAGAAATATCTCTTACACAAATATGAGCAAAATAACTAGTATCATCGATAAAAAACCAAAGTAGAGTAGTTCCTCCTCGATGGTATAGCTGCCCAAAAATTTATTTAAAGATAAATCATAACTAATTCTGTTTCCAAAAAAAAAAATTTTTTTAATGATACACTCACTTATATGTAATGGTAAAGAGGAAGGTCAGGAACCATATGTTGAATAGGTTCCATAACACCTTTGAATGCGCCGTAATTCTGGACGTGACTGTTATTACAAACAGTATCACCTGCAATTTAAAAAAACCCGATTTAATTAATCGCAAGAAATATTCCTTTAAAAAAAAAAGTCATCTTGTAAATTTTAATTACAAAAAACATAAAGCCAATAAAAACACGAAACACAATTGTTATATCAATTGTCTCTGGGGCGAGCTTCAAGGTCATTAGATTTTGAATCATTGAAATTGTTTTTTGAGAAATTTTATTTTATTAGATTTATATTTTTTGTATATATTAAAATTTAAGAATTCGCAAGATTGGCGTTTTTTAAATTATTATACTAAATGTGCATGTTACACTGGAATTTTATTAATTCCCATTAACTATTCTAAATATTTTAAATAATTTTCTAAAATGGAAATCACAATGTGTGTTAAAAGATAGTGAGTGATCAATCAAACATTTGATTGTTATTTATTTATGATAATAAATATTACGAACGAGATAAAATTGATTTATAAATAGAGAAGAATTAATTAGAATACCAAACGATTAATGAAGCATATTATAACATCATCATTATTATTATACGTAGTAACTGATATTTTAATTTCCTTATTTGTGAATTATTGAAACATTACAATAATGATTTAATCTTATAATATTACATCAAGTTTAAATACAATCTAAAGATACATTTGATTTATCATCAATGTATAAGAAATGGGACTTGAACGTATTGATAATTATGGAATAAATGCCGGCTGATATTGGACTTGATAAAAATTACTCGGTTCATAATTCACGATTGTGACCAGTTTTAATTACCAAAATCTTTGCAATGACTTGGTTATTGTATCACTGTTGACATCAATTTAATTTAATTATAATAAGATTTACTAGAATAGTATGTTACTTTATAAACCTTTCATCAATATCAGCTTTCCGTAATAAGAAAGAATCTTTTGTCTTTACAAACATTTGTCTCTTTTCATATTAGCAATTATATTTATAAATTGCATCGTTTCCATCTTATCTCAACGTTAAACGATATTAATAGTTATCCTTTTTCTGATTTATTTCGCGGATCGTCAAGTAAATATAAATATCCAAGTATTAATCTATTATATATAGTATATCACATTCAGATTTTTATCCACAATCAAAATAACAATAAATCTATCGTACATCAGCTCTCATTCTGGAATGTCGATCAACCCAACAAAGCAATAGCAATATTGATGGTTGGAGCCAATGCATTTCTTCACGAGTTCGGGATGATGTTTTCAAAAATAAATTAATAAATGAAGTTATTAAACCAGAAGATGTTGTTGGTTGGTAGTGTGTTTAACGTGAATTCAGTATTGGGTATATTATCACTATCACACCTTGTTGGATTATATATGATATGGTGATATGACAAACAAGTTTCACACCTGAGTCACAACGATTCAATTCTAGTAGCAGAAGTGTCAACAGTCACATTGATGCATTGATGATGGTAATAAAGAATTAATTCGACCAATAATGACTGGTGATTCAACGTTGATTCAACGGGATCAAACAAGACAGTAAATTCATAAACAAAAACAGAACAGCAGCATATAATAGATGGTGGATGGTGTTCTAACATTGATCAAAAAGGAAATACAAAATACATATCACCAATGTAGATGTGGTCACAGCTAGTGCTAAAGCTGATGTAGATGTAGTTTATATTGTAATTATAATTACATAATAAATAATTAATCATTTAAAAATTAATTATAAGAATAAAAATTGTTACAAGGAAAAAGAAGCAATATAAATATATTTTTCTATAGTAGTATCATGACGAACAAATATACTAATAATTAAATACTTCCTTAATGGAATCATAACATCTTGTAGCATCTGGCAAATAAAATTTTTCATAGACAAGCGGGAAAGGTATGCTAAAAAACATTTAAAAATGATTAAAAAACCATCAACAAATTAATTTAATTAACTTTTTAAAATCAATGTTACTTACTCCCAACCACAGACTCGTTGAATAGGAGCCTCAAGTCTTAAGAAACATCTTTCCATAACAGTGGCAATAACTTCAGCAGCAAAACCAGATGTTTGAGGTGCCTCGTGAGCAATTACTAATCTACCAGTTTTATTTACCGAGTTTTCAACAGTCTCACTATCCCAAGGCAAGATTGATCTCAGATCTATCAACTCGCATGATAGACCAGGAATTTCTTTCTCTATTCGTTCTATTGCATTCTCAAGAATATAAATTTGTGATCCATAACCAACCACTGTAACATCTTTTCCTTTTTTGAGAATTTCCGCTTTTCCTATTGGTAATTCATAATCTCCTACTGGTACTTGTTCAACTGATTATATATAATGTATATATGAATAATAATAATAATAATAACAATAATAATGTTTATTGATTGATAGATAGTTAGTAAACTGACCAGCAGCACGATATAATATCTTTGGCTCGAAAAATAGTACAGGATTTCTATCTCTTATAGAAGCCAATAAAAGTCCTTTAGCTTGTATGGGACTTCTAGGAATTACAATCTTTTAAATTAAATAAATATATGAATAATTATATTTAAAAACCATCTATAATATAAAAAATATGATTGTAATTACTTTTAAACCAGGTGTATGAGCAAAATAAGCTTCTGGACTTTGAGAATGATAATGACCACCATGACCAACAGCCGAACAAGGCGTTCTAACTGTTAAACCACCAACATCGAATTGACTACCTGAACGATATCGATATTTAGCTGCTTCATTTACCAACTATATATATAAATGGGTTGTGTTAATATTAAGGAATCAAACAATGTGTATATGCAAATTGAAGATTATTAATTGAGTTTACTTGATCAAAAGCAGGAAATATATAATCAGCGAACTGGATTTCTGCAATAGCAGTATGACCCACTGACGCCATACCAATGGCAAAGCCAACAATTCCCTGTTCTGTTAAAGGCGTATTAAATACTCTATCTTTACCTATTTAAAAATAGAAGTGTATGTATGTATTTAAAATTTGTTCTAAATTAATAAATTTGATTAATAGTTAATTAATTGATTAATTAATTATACCAAACGTTTCTGCCAAGTTTAATGTACAACGAAAAACTCCACCGAATGATACATCTTCACCAAATACCACTTTAGATATTAAAAAAATAAATAAGGTTATTTAATCATAAAGTATCACACGCACATGTATAAATAAACATATAATCCTTATATATATATATATATTTACCAGCAGTTTCATCAGTCGTTAATGCTATACTCAAAGCATCATTTATTGCTTGAAATAAATTCATTTTCTTTGTCTCGCCTTTTTTTTTAATACAAGAAAAATTCAATTAATTAAATCTGACATTGATTTACAAAAAAAAAAAAAAAGGAAAATTACCATTAGAAACACCAGTATTTACTAATTCAGGATTTTTCAAAGCATCATCTTGAGTACTCTTAATAAATTTTGAATAAGAAACTTCACGCATAAATCCTTCAGCAGGGGGAGGTGAGTTTTGTGATTCAAAGGATATTTTAGTAGTATGAAAAAATTTCTAAAATAACCCATCAATAAAAAAAAAGAAATAATAATGAACATATTAATTCAAAATTTCATAAATTCGCCCACTAATTTGATACACCATTATTATTATTGACTGAATAAATAAATAAATATATATATGTATATGTATATATACATTTGAGTACATATAAATTAGTACCTTGTGATCTTGTTAATACCTTGTGATTGTTATGCCTTCCGATCAACAATCTTCTATAATATCTATGACAAGTAGATAGTAAAACACTATTACGAAGGTTTTGCATTTTATTTTGTAAATTAATTATAAATTGTAGCGAGTAAAAGAAGTAAATCAAAGAACACGTAGAAAATAGATTTTTTATTGAATTGTGTGTTGCACAAATTCCTATAATTACAATATTTTGTTGACAATTATTTCATCATTCTATGAATTTTCTTGGGGGTTTAATGATTGAGCGATCGAGATTATTTATGATAGTACTGATAATAGTATTCAAAAGGATTGTCAATCATGTACATATCATTTGTAAATAATAAATAAGCCTTTTGCGAATTCATCTTTTTATTTTAACTCGTCGATATAGGCCTGATCTTGATTACTATATAGCTATTCATAGTAATAACAGGGCATGAGTTGCGATTGGTTATTGTTAGTTACTATGACGGGGATTGATAAAGTCACATTAATATATAATGATAATGCTGAATTTAATCTGCGATAATAACACTTTTTAATTTATTGTATGTATATACAATTTTAAAAATAATGAATTTTACAATATAAGACTTTTTTAAAAATAAACATATCAAAATCGTAGAATTAACTGAATAGCAACGTTTAATATTTTGTCAGTTTCACTCTTTGCGATTAATTTTGAAATTTTTAGGATCTACGCCTTTTGACTTCGCATAATCTTAATTCATAATGTGATAGAGTAAAGTTGTCAATGCAACAAACATGGATGGGAAAATCATATTTGCGGCATCAATCAATAATATTTATAACAAAATGAACAGGCCACATTTGCATTATACATATACGATATAATAATATCAGTTTTACCGTTTTTATTTTCATAATTATTATCAAACTATGTAAAAAGTGATATGAACATGTAAAATAAAATAAAACTTCAAAATCAAAATGAATATTAATAATGAGACGCATAACTAAGGATTGGCAAAAAAAAACAATATATATGTTTCAAATGATACACATTCTGTTATTATTTCTATTCGAACCTTCGTAGTAATCACTTTTGCCAGATTATTAAACTAGCATTAATTATTTTAAGAGAAGTTTCCTAAGCAGGCATTCATTGCTGTTTACTATTATATCTTTCGTGAAAGTGTTAAAATAACAAACAAAATGAGGAAAAGAGGGACTATCTATATCATAATTTGCTTCCTGTGCAATTTTACGCTATTAAACTTTCTATAAAACCTCTGAAACGCTTGGCCTTTTTGACAGCCATATAATTCAAGAAAAAGCCAAATAACTAAGCAGAAGAGATTATTCAAGATTTAAGAAAAGAAAAGCCCAAGATTAACAAATAAAGCTGAAGCAAAACAAATTGAATTAAGCCAGATAACCCCGGAGAAAGAAAGGCTTGGCGTGAATTTTTAGTTATGGAACAAGAAACAAAGTCTTAATTCGCTGGATGGTTCATGGATAGCATTTCATGCATTTAGACAGATGATCGAAAAACAAGTCACCACTTAGAAAGTGATGCGGCCTTTCCAATAACAATTTGTTCTTTAAAAGCAAGTCTTTAACGTTAAAAAGTCATGGCTACCAGGATCTAATAATAATGTTAGGGAAAAAGAAAATCATGACGAGAGTTTCATGTAGCTTCCAAATTATAGGACTAAACAACATAGGAATGTATCTTTGTGCCATTATCCAGATAGATAATTTTAATACTATATCCAAAATTGAATGATTTTTTCACATTGATATTTCATTTAATCTGATCAATTAATGTGTATATATAATTATAATTTATAACTAAATTATTCCTTTTGCCCATTGAATATAATAAAGCCAGTAGCAACAAAAAAGTGATTTCAAAAGGTAGTAATTAGTCGTTTAATAATTGTGGTTTGTATAATATTAAATAAATAGGCGTAGATAAATAAATACAAGGTAGTTAGTTGCTCTATATATAATTATTTCTTACTATATATTAGATAAATGGGTGTGGATAATAGAAACAAGGTGGTTGTTCTATGATTAATGGGCGTGGACAATAAAAACAATCTCAATAGTAGTACTAGACCTTGTTCCTATTGTCTACGTCTTGAATAAGATAAATAAAAGTTTGCTTCCGGTTAAAATTATTGGGCCAGCAAAATATGTTTCACTAAATTTTTGTGTAATTTACTCGGGCCAATCAAATTTTTATCTTTTTGCCAATTAATTCTGTAATTATTAATACTAATACTGACTGATATGTATTAGTATTATACAAATGTCCGATATGCCTAAACATTCACCAATCAGCTTTCGAGGTTTGCATTAATATGTCAGTTTTGCTGTGTAACTAGTATAAATTTAGAAAATATCTTCCGAAAATTCAAAAATTTGATTGGAATGTAACGTTACTCTTCGCATTCCCCACACTGAATTTTTCAATACTGATGCTAGTTTTTTTTTTTTAGAGGAAAACGTCAGGTATGGAATGATTTTCATAATGTCAATTGTTTTACAAAGTGGGATCTACGCTACACGTGTACATCAAGTGCAAAAACAAGGAGTGTTTTGCCTCCACTGCTTCAGGCTTCTAATTGAGGTCCCAGAAGCCTCCAGGATAAAAAACCATACAAAACGTAGACTTGAGAGCAAAAATTTTTTAGGTCCTTTTATAGCCAGGGTAAAATAATGCACATAAAGGTTTTGATATATATACTAATATCCTGTTGCTAATTTTGTTGCAATGTCATGTAGTTGTTACACGATGATCGTGCAACATTTACTCAAAAATGTCCAAAGAAAATTAAACACAAGGAATTTTTCCCAATTTTATTTTAAAATTCAATGACAGAAGTTCCTGTGCTTTTTATTCAAATTGTTCGAGGTTTAAATGATAGAGTTTATGAAAAGCGGAAGACCGCAGCATTAGAAATTGAAAAGTAATGAACAATGAATTTGTTGCTTGGTTTCCATATAAATGATTGATTAATTCATTTATTTATTTTATACAAAGGATATTTCTTTTGATTTTTTTATTAAATTTTTACAATTTTAATTTTTAGACTTGTTCGCGATTCAATTTCAAACAATGACACTGAACGTGTTAGAGCTATTGTTAGAAAACTTGTGCAAGATTTTACTTATTCTACGAATAATTATGCAAAGAGTGGTGGATTGATTGGTTTGGCTGCAACATCTATAGCATTAGGAATTGTACGTTTTTCATTTCTCCTTATATCCTACCAACAACTACAATCTATACATGTTTAATTCCTTTGTTAATTATTGTATTTATGTTATATATGCAATACATTATAGGATGTAGCTACATATCTAGACGAAATAGTTCCACCAGTTTTATCGTGTTTTGCTGATCAAGATTCACGTGTAAGATATTACGCATGTGAAAGTATGTATAATATTGCAAAAGTATCCAAAGGTGAAATTTTAATATATTTCAATGAAGTTTTTGATGCCATGAGCAAGGTAAATAAATCCATTAGGTTTTTTCTTTTTTTTTTAAAGAAGAGAATATTTAATATATTTTATTTAGAGTGAGCGTGTTTGGGGGAGAGTTACCTGCTAAAATTGTCTCATTTCATTGATTTAATTCAATTTATTTACTTTGTATTTTATATAGTTGGCAGCTGATACAGATCCTTCTGTTAAAAATGGAGCAGAATTGTTGGATAGATTGATCAAAGATCTTGTTGCGGAACATGCGATAACATATGTTTCTTCTTTTGCTGTTCATCCTTTTACAACAGTCAATACTACTGATTCAACACCGGATATTACATCTATTCCTCAAACAACTGCATTTTCATTGCCAAAATTCATTCCATTACTTTCAGAACGCATACATGTAATGGATCCTTTCACGCGCAACTTTTTAGTTTCGTGGATAAAAGTGTTAGATTCGATTCCTGATTTGGAATTGGTTTCCTTTCTTCCTGATTTTTTGAATGGTCTACTGCAATTTTTAAGTGATCCAAATAAAGATATAAGGTATGCGACATCTAACATCCTAGCAAATTTTTTGGCTGAAATCTGTGATGCTGCTACAATTAATGAACAACAAAAAAAATATGCTATTAAAAAATATTATATTGAGCAACAAAAACAATTAACTGCTACTATTTCCGAAGTTACTACAACCAATGAGGCAGGCGATGATGGCTTAATTGGTGGTGGTGATTATGGTGACGGTGATGTTTCCCATAATGCTATTAGTAAATTATTATTAGTTGATGATAATGGTAATTTAAAATGGGATTTTGATGATCCAGAAGGTAGAGGAAAAGGATCTTGGGTCCCGGGCCAAGGTGTTGTCATTGATTACACTAGAATAGTACAAATTTTGATGCCACATTTATCTTCACATGGTAAATAGCATGAATTTTTTGTTTGCTGTTTGATTTATTGTTATTAAAAAAAATACATATTCAATTAGTTTTTTGATTATTATTATTATTCCTTTTTCAAAAAAAAAAAAAAAAAACAGAGGAGGAGATACAAGCAACAGCTTTGAAATGGATCAATGCATTCATAAATTTAGCCAAAGAGGTCATAATATCATTTACTCCGCAACTTATAAGTGCAGTTTTACCATCATTGGCTCATTCATCTTCTAATATCCTTTAATCAAATATATTTATCGTTATTTTTATTATTATTATTATTATTATTATGAATTATAATTAAATTCTTAACATTAAACTTTATTACGTATCAAGACTAGTGCTATTGAAGCAAATAAAAATCTTTATAAATTAATTTATGAAATCCCAACGAACAACAACAACAACAAACCATCCTCAAATCCTTCATCGAATCCTACTGCTACCAATACTACCAGTAGCAGTCCATCTATGCTACCCAGAAGTCATAATAATAACAAAGATTTACAAGTAATAAAAAAACTATCCTTCATTCAAGAACATGATGATCCATTTGATTATCAAGCAACTGTTGATGCATTAGTACATCAATTTCTTGATGATCATGAAGAAACTAGAATTGCAAGCTTTGATTGGCTTTTAATGCTACATAAAAAAGCACCTAAAAAGGTGAAAAATCATTGCATTTAAAATTATATATATGTATAATATAATAATATAAATTTTTTCATTTTTATAAAAATTAGATACTTGCTGTTGATGATTATACATTCCCTGCATTATTGAAAACCTTATCAGATTCTTCTGAAGAGGTAATAAAAAAAAAAATTCAGGTTAAAAAAATCTATCGTCTTTTTCTAATTTTTTTTTATTCAATTTTTTTTTTAGGTTGTAAAACGTGACCTTCAACTTCTTGCTCAATTATCATCCAGTTCTGAAGATGAATATTTTACACGATTTATGATTGATTTATTAAAATTATTCAGCACCGATCGTAAATTATTAGAAAACAGAGGTAGTTTAATTATTCGTCATTTGTGTTTAAGTCTTGACTCTGAAAGAATTTATAGAAGTTTTGCGGAAATTTTGGAAAAGGAAGAGGTACATACATTTTTTTATCCATTTTATTTAATACTTTTATTTTTTTAATTTTATTTAATTAAAAGGCAAATATCTTAGTTAATTAATCAATGTTCTCGTTAGGATATAGAATTCGCTTCTAGTATGGTCCAAAATCTTAATAGTATCCTTATAACTTCACCTGAGCTTTCTGATCTTCGGAAAAGACTTAAAAATTTAGAAACAAAAGATGGCCAACTATTATTCACTGCTTTATACAAATCGTGGTGTCATAATCCAGTTGCCACTTTTTCACTGTGTTTATTGGCACAAGCTTATGAGCATGCAGCAAATCTTTTACAAAGCTTGTATGTGAATATGATATATATATATATATCTATATTTATCATTGTAAATATATTTGTTTACCTAATTTATTTGTCACAATTTATATTACTATAGTGCAGATCTTGATATTACTGTTAATTTACTTATTCAAATTGACAAACTAGTTCAACTATTGGAATCACCTGTATTCACATGTAAGTAGAGTGTTCATTAAAATATCTTAATCATGGTTATTATTATTTTAATAATACTAAGCAAAAACGATTTCATCATATAATAAAGATTTAAGGTTACAGCTTCTTGAACCTGAGAAATATCCATATCTTTTTAAATGCTTATATGGCTTATTGATGCTTCTTCCACAGAGTGGAGCATTTGCCAGTTTAAAAAACCGACTTACAAGCGTTAGTTCAATGGGTTTTTTGCATTTGATACCAAAAAGGTATGTTTTATATAATTCTTAAATATTACAGATATATTATAAATTATTATCATATTCTTGAAATGATAATGATGAAAATTTTTTTTAAACAAAGTGCACCTACAAATGATACCAAACGTGTTACTACCACCAAGGGGTCATCGTCATCGTCAAAAGATGAAGGAATAAAATTTCAAGAATTATTAAATCATTTTAGAGCAGTGCAAAATAAACATGAGAAAACAAGACAAAGTAAATTCCTTTTGTGTTTTTATATCTAAATATTTATATAATAATAATAATCTTTTTTTTTAAAAAACATATATATATATATATATATATATAGCTTATCAAACAATTGGTAGACTGAGTAGTCAATCAAGTCGATCCCGTCGATCTCGTGATAAATCAACTTATTATTCAACATCATCGTTGACAACAAATCCTTTAAAGAATACACCAAATTCTAATGGCAGGAATGTTAACGGAGGAAATATAATATCAAATAATACAAGTAATAATCGTGTTCATCATAATAATAATTCAATTACCGAGACAACAACAACATCATCCACATCTAATAATAAAACTACCGGAACAGCATCGTCTCATCATAATCAACCAAGAAGACGACTTAGTTCTTCTAGTGCAAATAGTGATCACGGTCATTATGGAAATAACATAAATTCGTATTCACAAAGCCCTCCAACAAGTAATAGCGGTGGTAACAATAGACGTGGAAAAAAATAATTAATTTTTAATTAGTTTTTTTTTTTATATTTATATTTATTATCTTAATTTATAACTTATATTTAAAAATAATAAATTTTTTTGTAAATAAGAAAATAACATGATTTTGCAGTAGTATGACCTTAAAAACTTTTATGTTTATATTTGTACTTTTTTAGATCATTATCTACCGCTACTGCAATTAGTTAGTATTCCAGAATTAAAAAGATGCAATAATTACCCATACATTTTTCCTACCTTTATACGGTCTTTCACTGGAAGATTTCATGTATTTTCAGAAAAGCAATTATAATGAAGTTATACTTATCTTTTATGTATCTTTTACGTGCCTAATTTTCCATAAGGTGGGTTTCTTTGTAATTAGGAGTATTTTGGAAATAAAGACAGAGTAGTCAAATCAAGAAATTTAAGTTTTCAAAAGAATATCCAAATTTTTTAAGGTTCAATTAGTAATTGGTGAAGCTTGCCATGTTTACATATATACATCAATATTTTTGTAAAGCTTGGAATGGTGTATATAGCAGATTAATATTCTTTTCCCAATTCTTCAATAATGATAACACTGCCAGAAAAGGATGTTCATACCCATGTGAAAAGATGAGGATAATCTTGCTGTGATTCGATCTTTATCATTTGCTTGTTTCAACATTTTCTAGATATTTGTAATTATAAAAATATCAGTGGAAGGATATATGTGAAGAACTCAAAAACATATATGTTGTGAAATGGATCTATTTCAGTGGAGATTTAACCGAAGAAAAAAAAATCCATCATTATCTAAATAGAAGATTAGAATGACAAAAATGATTATAGAAATTCAACAAATGCATTTGATATGGGTGTTAGTTAATACACCAAATCCAAGTATTATAATTTTCCCTTAAGCTCTGGTCAGTATATTCAAGAAAGTGGAAGAGCTGGTAAAATGGTGCGCATGCAAAGAAGTGCTATGTTTTATTCAAGAAGTGAATTAAAATTTCTATATGAAATTATTCGGAAAAAAGAAAAGATATCGGTGAAAGAAGAAACAATCGAGGGTTTGCCTTGAGTCATGTATTTTTTAACAAAGGTTGCTTTCTTATTATGCATGGTCACTGATACAACTCCAATTTCTTTTTGTGGCAGATAATTGATTCGTTTCCAAAACTATGTCAAAATTTAATCATATCATTTGGAGTTAAATACCTAAATATTGACACGAGTTATTCTATCCATTGAACATTCATCTCGTTTAATTTATAAAAGAAGTTTTTTTTCTTTTTGATGATAATAAAAAATCTTGTTATTTCAATCATATCCGATATCCGAAATTTGACCTTTTTAAAAAATAAACACACAACTGTCATGTTATCTATACTTACTTCATCAAGAAAACGCATGCAAATAAGAAAATTTGTATTGTTCAGGACTCACTTGTAATCCACAATAATAAAAAAATACACGCAGATTACGTCTGAATTGCGAATAATATAATGTGCTTATTATAAGCATAATTTTTTTATCGCCACTGAACTATTTTGATATAACTTTAAATTGGCTATTGGGTTTTGTTAAAGGCGATTTAAGAAGTGACGGTTTTTTTACACGTCAATGCAATGAATTTTTTTGGTGAAAATGGAAGCTGAACAAAAATACCCAAATCCTATCTATCCGGTTCAAAAGATAGCGATTTTAGAGTTTTCCATTGCCTAATAAGTATTGTATAACAAGAAACAGGAAACCACACATACTAATAGAAAGCTTAAGTTTTGTTTGATATATTACTATAGTAGTTCGAAAAATGGAAGGCATTCAGAAGTTAGATGAATAAAGTAAAATAGAAGATTTGGATATCAAATATCAATTAGAAGTTTCCTAATACATTAGAATTGTCATTTTGAGATCATTGGTCAAGTCTTGAAGCAGTTTACCAATAGAAAAAAATCATTATGGAGAGCTCTAAAACCCGGAAAAGATTTGTTGTATAAGATATGTTCGAACAGTTGTTTTACTTTGCCACAATATGAGATATTTATTGGGATAATTTTTGAATTCTATTAATTTTAGTGATGATTTAATTCGAAATACCATTAACAATAGGGAGAGTCGAGAAATAATAGATGAAGATTTTAATAATTTCAAATTACAAACATAATAAAAATGCCATTTTCAATTTACCGTTATTATCATGGTAATTATTTGGGAACATTGAGTTTTATTGTCTCAAATATCAAAAATCATTGATAGGGTCAACTTATTATTATTACAAAAAGGGTTGGTTAGTATTAGGTTTAATATGGTCAAGCTTATTAGTAGTCAACGATTTATTATGGAACCAAAGATTTTGTATAGCAAATTTTTTCATCCAAAAAAAACAAACACCATTACTCTTATATATAGTAAATATTTTTAAAAAAAAAAATCATTAAAATATAAAAATCAATCGATCGGTGAAATTCAATTTCGTTATAGTAGACAGTTTCAAAATTTTTAACGTTAAGTATAAGATATTGGGCGCGCAACGGCCAATATCATGACATCCCGGATGTCACTGAAATTGTCCATCGCGCGCCCAATATTATAAATTATGGGTCAAATCGAGCTCTTTTTTCTAATGTTATTGCAATGTAAACCTTAGGGTAATGTTGTTTGACGAAATGTTACCAAAGTTGTAAAATTATTACGTCAAATTCGTTGCAAAGATGAAATAAGTAAAATTGCTTTAAAAGCTCCCAAAAAAACTTATAATATATATTCCAAAGTCTTTTTATTTGTGTATCACAATCTCTCCTTTGCTTCATCAATTGTTTCCAAGGAGCCAGGTTTCTCTTTTGCTGAGTACAAAATCAATTCCCATACACTCATTTACTACTAAACTCGAACATTTCTTCTTATAACGTGATACATGATCGGGGTAGATAAAATCATCGATTAAAAATTCGGTACTTTATGTTCCAGGGTCAACTAATTTTAGTTTACGCAAAAGCTTTTTATAATTATTATCAAATTACTGTGTAAGTAATTATGAAAGTTTTCACAATATCAATATTGATTGATTAAGTTACTTTTCAATAATAAACTCATCTTTATCTTTGTCCTTATTGTAGTGATCAACAAAGGATAACTTCTGGTCTTTGTTTGAAAAAGCATAGCTTCGGGTCCTCGCAGAGATAGAATCATTATTTTTATTAATCATTAATTGACGATCCGTCTATGAATGAGTGAGTTGTACATAGTGATCGGCGGGGGAAAATTGACTTTGCACGAAAATGTATAACCCGAACTATCCCACATTGTGCTGCTAATTCAACATTTTTTGGTTGAGGTTTATTTCTTTTTGATAAGCAAATTTCTCTTTTTTTCTCAGCTGTAATAAAGTTTCAATTTTTAGATGACAATGGTTGTAACTTTTTTTTAATACATAACCATCCAAACAATGAGACTCGTATTTATACTTTTTAGAATTTCATAAAAATGTTTAAACTTACAATTTAAAATTGTAGAAATAATCATGTTTTATTATTTTTAAATCATGAATGTTTTCTTTCATAGAATTTTAATCATACGATTTTTAACGCATTTTCATTGGTTATTTATCACGTGACTTAGTTGTAACGCGGTTAGTAATTGTACTCTAAAAAAATTTTTTTTCTTGTAACAAGGTTTTGCTGTACATGAATAGACAAATAATTTTTTTTGGGAAAATCTCTTCATTACGTTAAAACAAGAGGCCTATTCTGTCAACTAATAAAACTAAAATCGAAAGGTAGGACAGAAAGTAAAGTTTGCGCTAACTATATAATAATGAAATTTTTGACACTAAGTCACATGCTCTTGAAATAATAGTCACTCGTGACCCGACTTATCAAAAGGGGTGAAAAATTTTGGCCCAACTTAATTATGTTATTGAAGAAAATTATTATAGCACAAGTTTTAGCAAATATCACACAACACCATACATAGGATTCCGAAGTAATTATCAATATTAATATGGATATGTTTGTTTTATATTTTCGTTAGTGTTAGAGGAAATTAAAGGTTTCATCTTTCAATAATAGGGAAAAAATTGATAGTCATGTTTTTTTAAATGAACAATTAAAAGGGTAAAAATGTTTACTCCAAATTTTCGTTACACGAATCATAAAAAAAATAAATATAAATATATATAAATGCAAAGCAAAGTTTAAGTATAAAGAAAGGTATGTATGGTCTTTTTATACATATTTTTTTTTTTAATTAAAAATATTATAAATTTTTTTTTTGAAGTAACCGAGTTATTTATAATTTAATAATATAATGTCAATACATCAGATAATAATAACTAAAGTATTTTTTCGAGAAAAGGTAATAATAATAATAATAATTAATAAATATTTATTATTATTATTATTGTTATTAAACTAATCCATCTAATTATAATAAATATGGAACTTTATGTTTGGTCTTAGTTACTTGTGAAATGTCACCAGAATTACAGGCGTTGTCTCAAGATCAAAAACCTAAAGTCCCTGCACTTCGTATAGTACCTCATATTGAAGGCTCTCGTTCCTTACATTTTAACATCATTGAAAGAGAAGTTCCTGAAGATGTTGTGATTAAAATAGGACGTTTTACTGATAAAGCTCATGTTCCAAACAGAGTAGCTTTTAAAAGTAAAGTTGTTTCAAGAGGCCATGCTGAAATTTGGTGTAGTGAAGGAAAGGTATAATAATAGTAATAACAACAATAACAACAACAACAATGACAACTATTTTTTATCTGATAATTAAAATAATTAAATTTTTAATAATATAATTACCGGTTTATTTTTTTTTGTAAAGTTTCTCATAAAAGATACTAAATCTTCTTCAGGAACATTTCTTAATCATGTAAGATTGTCACCTCCAAATTCAGAAAGTAAAGCATTCTTGTTAAATGATGGAGATGTTGTACAACTTGGTGTTGACTACCAAGGCGGAACTGAAGGTAAAGAAATTTATTTTTATTCCACCAACAATACGTTTTAATTATTTTGATTATTAATTAATTATATATATAGAAATTTATCGTTGTGTGAAGATGAGAATAGAATTAAATTATTCATGGAGAAGACCAATTAATCAGTTTAGGTTTTTATATAATCTTTATTATATATATATATATAATTTTCATTAAATGGATTAATGATTAATATAATTAATGTTTAATAATTTATAGTTTAAATGCTTTAAAACAATTCAAGCAAATAACTCAAATGGGAAATATAGAAGGAACAAAACAACAAATAGTTGATTGTTGTATTTGTTTGGGTGGAATTGGACCTTATCAAGCTTTATTTCTTGCACCTTGTTCGCATGTTTTTCATTACAAATGCATACGGCCAACTTTGTTTTCTCATCATTCAGGATTTTTATGTCCTTTATGTAGAAGTTTTGCCGATCTTGAAGCTGCTGTAGACAACAGTATAGATTGGGAACAAGTTTTGGCTGAACAAGAAGATTCTTCTGTTGCTGAAAAACTTCAAGAAGAAGTAGATACTCAATCTCCAAATAATATTGTTATTGATAATTCATCAGCTGACGACGAAGAACAACCATTTGAAAATATTGAAGAATCTTCTACAAGTGATAAAGGTATTCAAGCCATTGTTGATCTATCAGCTGCTCTTATCAACCCATCATCCTCAAATCTCGGAACATCTGATAAAGGAATAACTCTTACATCCTCATCATCACCACCATCATCATCGTCACCTCCTTTAACCACCACAACCAGTGCTGCTGCTGCTGCCACTGCTACAAAAACACCATTAATACCCGCTATTACCAACACCACCAATATCGATACTACAAAAGCTACTTCATCTTCTACACCTCCGTAAATGCTATAATTATAATGATTAAATAACCAAAAAGATTCACTCGGATAAATAAGTTTAAAGCCCACGAAGAAATAATGGTTCGAATGAATATAATCATTATGACTAAGAATTAATTTTATTTATATTTTCTTACTTATTTGCAAAATTTCATTACTATTATATTCATATTGTTTAATGGTTATTAAATAAATGAATATTAAATACAATAATATACAATAGTAATATAAATTTTATTTAAATGAACAATAAATACAATAATATTAATAAATATGTATTAATAAATATAAATATAAATATAAATGTTAATAAATAATATAAATATATATTAATAAATTACAATAGCAATAAATATAAATATAAATATATACATTTTATTTTTATTTTAATATTAATAAATATAATTCACGTTTTTATTCAGAATATATATACATGTTTTTTAATGGATGATGATGATGATGATTGTTGTCGAGACATTTTCAAAGGTTTTAATTGTGTAGGATTATAAGAATTCGATCTTTTTTATTATTATTTGAAATTTGGGCAAAATATTGTTGTTGTTCGCATTCATCTTTTTATTATTTGTAAAATATTATTGTCGTTGGAAATTTGGATGAAATGTTCTTATTATTCATCAAAGTTGGGTGACAAAAATAGAATTTATACATTTTAAGGGATTTGATAAGTGACGAAAATGATGAAATCAACAATAAAAATAAACCAATTATTAAAAAAAAAAAAATAGAAAACAATGATAAAATGGACGAGGATACGGAATTAGAAGATTATAATAATAATAATAATTCAGATTATGTATGACCCATTAGAATTAGTTAATGAATCAATGAATGAATTTTTAGAACTAGTAAATGAAGAAGCATTTCAACAATTATCAGATAATTCTACAGATTCTGAAGAAAGTTATGAAACCAACAATAAATGTGAAGCAGCGATTCCTATTAAAATTTTACATAAGTGTCCAAGCAACATGATTTTATACTTTTGTCACCTTTGTCACCTTTATCACCTTTGCCATACATTTTGACTTTTGACTTTTGCCCTTTGTCACTTTCGTCACTTTTATCGATAAAATATTTTTACACCAAAATATTTTCATCACCAACCTTGACCACAAATAGGATTGTCTCTATAATGTATGCACATGTTTATACCATTTTACTTTATTTTATAATTTATAATAATTAAATAAAAAAGATTCCAAATTCCTTCCATTTTATTTCCAACATATTTGACATTCCTTAAACATGTGTGTGGCTATCACCAAAACAGCTTTTCATTAATATCAAACAACAATCAATGGGTCATTATAATAAAGTTCACTCGTTTTTAACTGGTTATGATCAAATGGATCAAATGCAAAGAATTTCTTTTTCTTAATTTTATTTTATTTGAATATTATAATAAATAAAAATAATAAACATTAATTTTTTTGTTACAATAGCATGTATCAGGTTTTTAATTGTGCATTAATAATATATCTAAATCCATATATATATCATTTTCTTTAACATCAATGTCTACCAATGGAAAAGTATGTTTCCAAAAAACCAGGAGGTAAGGGAACACAGTTAAACCTTGTTTCAATGGATCTACGAGATACAAGAAAGAAAAAAAATAGCATTTAAAATTTGTTGTAATTATATTGTGATTTTAATTATAATAATAATAATCCACCATCAAACTCATTCCAGTTCAACATTTAACAAAAAATAAAAATTTGTTTACAACAATTGGAGATCATGTAGATGAAGAATTTAAAGATGTTCATTTTTCAGTGAGTCTCGGTTTAGCGGATTTAGGGTTTAACAGATAAATTTTCAAAACTAAATCTTTCTATAATAATAATAATATTATTATTAATATTAATATGTCACGGATAATCACCATATGTGGACAATTTCCGGGATAAAATATAAATTAAAATGCACGGATATATCTTTGATCACCTGGTCTGTAGATCTTGAGTGAATTATCCGACCGATATCCAAAGATCGATAAGATTGATAAGGGGGGATATTCCTCTCTATCCCTACGAACTGAGGGATAAAGGTGTATGTAACCTTTCGGAAATTGTCTGCATGGGCAGCGGATAATAATGATACTTGCCTTTTTTGGCTAGTCCAATTTTATAAGATAAATGACGCGTAGTGTATTATTTCTTATCGGTTATAGAAGTACCCCAAGAAGCAAAACAATGTTGAATTGACGAATTTATGAGTCAATAATGATATTAATATTATCGTTATATTTTTTAATTTTTTTTTTATATACATATATATTTATTTGATGTTTATCATTATTATTATTATTAAAATTATTAAATAAAAAATTTTTTTTGCATTTAATTTATATCACATGATTTTATCATAAGTTTTCATTGTGTATTTATTATTAATGTTATCAATTATTCACCAACTATATCAGGTGGTGTTAGTTATAAGTATTGTTTCTGCTGTGATTGTATTTAGGTTTAGGTTTCGATTAGATGATGCTAGATTATTGGAATCATTAGTGTTGGGGATGTTAGAATTACCACTATGGCATATTTGTATTTCCTAAACATATAAATTCATAGTGAGTGGGATTTTGCTTTCATAATCTTTACTGTGTCCTGTATAAATAAATAATACATTACATTGAGGCATGGTGTATTTCACAATGTATAAAATTGTGGAAAGGTATTCATGAATCCTGTTTATTTTATATTGTTTCATTTACTAAACCTGAGAACTTGTTAAAAGAAAAATTACATATTAGTAATTACATTACCCATCCATTTTCCAGATAAAACAAGTATATTGGGTCACAAGTACCAAGCACTGAGTAAATATATTTCATCATTTATGAGGAAAATTAAACCTTTTACACATTTGTTGAGATGAGAATATTGATCTGAAATAAAGATCCACAGTGAAAGGAAGATGAAGAAAACATCTAAGATATACACAAAGTAGATTTTAAGCAAATTTGACAAATAAGAATCAGTTTTAACTAGTGAGACAGAATCAGGCTGCAATTCAGAATCCATGTATTCAGAGTCAGTTTAGACAGCAGGAGATAGCAAGCACTCTATTTGATATCCTGAGTTAGAAGACTATAATGAAACAACCTCAGAAGGAACGTGTAATAACACAAAAGCAACAATGATAAAAATAGACTTAGATGAAGGAGTTTGATATGTAATTGAGGACCTAGATTATGCAATCATTTCATTGTGTAAGGGAAGACTTTCAGAAAGACAGTGGCAAGAACTTTATATATTCATACTAATGATGTTATATTTAAATTAACATAAATCCAAACACTAACCATTTTTAAGAGATTTGAATAAGTAGCAGATAATCAAATGAAACTTGCTCAAAATTTTTTCAGAATTCATTTGATTTTAAATTAATAATTTGTTTAAAAAAATGGAAGGTTTTGGAATATAATTAGATCAGATGGTGAAGCATATGTTTAGAGATAAGCTGAATGTAAAAGAAGCTATTTATTTTATTGCAGAGGCTTGGAATAATGTCACTGAAACAACCATTCAAAATTGTTGGATTAAGACAGGAATTCTCCCAAACAGTAATGATATCATTATGGT
>CAJVPN010000302.1:0-32563 GCA_910592215.1 Entrophospora candida
TACTGTTGGTTGAATGAAATAACCTTTTGAATCATTATAGGTTCCACCTGCTATAATATTACTGTCTGGATCTTGTTTTGCCCATTCAATATAATTTTTAATCTTTTCAAAAGAACCTTTATGGCTAAAGAATAAATAAGGTATTAATATGGTTATTAACTAATCATATATGATCATTACAATTGTCTGCTAAAAAATCAGATTAAACTTACATAACAGCACCCATAAAGTTGGTAAAGTCTATTTATTATTTCCAAAAAGAAAAAAAATGAAATTAATTACTTTCAACTAATTAACAAACAGAATAATAATAAATTACCTTCAACAGGTCCAACTTTAATTTTATTAATTTGTTGCAATAACAATTTACTAAACTGTTCCCATATTGAGTCAGGTACGTAAGCACGAGAGCAAGCTGAACATTTTTGGCCTGAGTATTCAAAAGCAGCACGAATTGTCTGATTGACAGCATTCGACACATCAGCAGACTCATGTACCATATGATAATTCTTCCCGCCAGTCTCGCCAACAATTCTTGGATATGATTTATAAATATCAATATTATTACCAATATCTTTCCACAACTGTTTAAATACAGAAGTTGATCCAGTGAAATGTAACGATGCAAATTCAGGTGACTTCAATATTTGTTGAGTGATCTCGACAGCTGGACCAGGAATCCATTGTATTACACCATCTGGAAGTCCTGCTTCTTTGAGTATTTCCAAAACTATCCAATTTGATAGAGTGGCAAAAGGTGAAGGTTTCAAGAGTACAACGTTACCCATTAGAGCTGGTGCTCCTGGTAAATTACCACCAATTGCTGTGAAATTGAATGGTGTGATTGCATAAACAAATCCTTCCAGTGGTCGATACTCAACTCTGTTCCAAGTTCCAGATGCATTTCTAGGCGGTTGTTGTTGATATATATCTTGCGCATATTGACAATTAAATTTCCAAAAGTCTACTAGTTCTGCAGAAGCGTCTATTTCTGCTTGCCTAATAATCAATTTCACATTAATAAATTTTTTTTAAATAAACATACTTGTTATTACCCTCAAATAATAATAATAATTACCATGTATTTTTACCCTGACCAAGCATTGTGGCAGCCATCAATTTAAACCGATATTTATTAGCAACTAAATCAGCAGCTTTTAAGAATATAGCAGATCTATCGCTAAATGGTAAAGTTTCCCAATTTTTTTTAGCTATCAGTGCTCCCTCGATTGCTTCATTTATGATATTTGGGTCAGCTTCATGAGCTTTTGCTAGTACAACTGCATGGTCTGATGGAATTCTTTGTTCTTGTATTTTACCAGTATAATACTATATATATCAATATAAATACGATTATAATGAATGATTTAAAGGCTTTAAATGATTGATATATATGTATAATTGTTAAATACCTTTTTACCATTCACTAAAACAGGAATGTCTATTGGAGCTTGAGCTCTTAATTCTTTTAAAGCATCAAGAAGTTTAATTCGATCATTACTACCAATTTCATAGTTTTTCTATATATTTTTCAATTAATTAACTAAAATAAAATGAATTATTTATTATAAAAGGCAAAAAATAAAACAATAAATTTACCATACCATTGGTTCATTAAGAATTTCTGGTATTTTAAAAGTACCCAATGTAGCAGACATTTTAGGTGGTGAATTTGAAAAAAATCTAATCAAGTTACTACTGCTAACATCATTAAAAGACTTATTTGATCTTAATATTGATTTTGTCGTTGATAAAGATGATTTTGATTTTGCAAAATTTATAACCATAAATTTATACATGATTTTTTATATAATTACAAAAAAAATAAAATAAAATAAAAAAAGCGTGCGAAAAAACAGACATTTTTATATAGTAATAGTCTTAATTAATATTTATATAAAAATAGTTAAATTTTTAAATTAAAGTTTATTATTTATGAGCTCTGATCAGTCAAATGATTTTTACCAGGTTTTTCTCAACAATATGAAAAATTATGTGGGGTAGTAATATTTATTTATATTTATTTGAGTAACTAACACAATACTAATTAATATTACAGGTTTATTATACTTCTAGCTTTGCATTTTTGCGGAAAGAGATATATTTGGTAGTCGAACCGCTGCTTAAGCCAGAATCTAATACCAGCAAGGTGAAATCTTTTCTGCATGCGTCTAACAATTTTTTGGCATTCGAATAAAATCCAGGAACGCTATAATAAAAAAGCTACTAGGGCTCCTTCCTCATAGGAACTAATTATGATGGTAGGTAACTCATTGCCATGATTGCGAAATCTTATTACTATAAACCAAGGTGGAATTTTTTTTTTTTGGCATGGATTTCGGTCCAGCCTATTTAGCATTGTTAAAACTAATCACGAGTTGAGGAAGGAACTCGATTCTGAGGCAAGTATAAACCAAGCGAACGAGAAAAAAATTCTGTATTTTCATAAAAGAGCTAGAACAATGTAGTAGGAGCATTTCATTTCAGGTTAACACTATTATGAATCAGAGATTCGGGAACTCAAATCCCAAGTATCTGTTTTACAGAAGTGTCACAGATTAGCTTTAAAAGAAGTAGATAAAAAGGAGAGCTACCTATTCAATCGAGAGCAATAGTTGGCTATGCTCGAAGAAGAGGTAACCGAGTTAAAAAAGAAAATTCGAAAACTTACCTCCCGGGACGAATGTTACCAAGGATAGTAGGAATATCAAAAGCAGACATATTTAGTGATTATAATAAGTTTAATCTTTTATAGTGGGTTATATGTGATTTTATTGACCTATAAGTTAAGAATAGCTCGATTCATTTTTTGTGTAAATTCTAGTTGATATAAAGCGGGAAGAGAATCCGTGAATATACATTTGAAAAATACAAAAGTTATTACCATTTTGGAAATAATTTACATGATCATCATAAAATTTCTCCTAATTAAGAAATGATTTTTCGACATTTCTACCCAAAGATTGAAATGTCTCGGGGTCCTATTTACGCACATGGGAAGATGTTTATTTATGATAGATCATTATTACAAAATAAGCTCGTCATATGATAAGTTTCTACAAAAAAAAAAAAATTTTTTTTATTGATATACTAAATTTTAAAATTCTATTTCATATTCTACACCCTGATCAAACATTTCCAATGCCCTATAAAAAATAACATACGGAAAAAACAGTAGATGAACCGTATATTTTCAGTCAATAATTTTTCATAGGGTAGGGTAGAAGCAGAAACTTTTTCCTCACCAAATAATTCATGAATTTCCATGGCCATTTCACCAAATGAAAAATTGGGATTCGTCCCAGTTGTTTTGTCAAATAATTGCTTGAAATCCTTTCATAGATTTCTATTTCTTGTGAATATTGTTTATCACTAGCAAGTTTGTCTGATTTATTTTTGAATTGGCTTTTTCTTGGTTCTATTTTATTGATTATTTGATCAATTTTTTGATTTATAATATAAATTGATTTTTGCAAGTTTTATAGTGAAATAAGAAACCAAGGAAAACTCCAATTAACAACTTGCAAAAAAATTCACCATTGAATGTAAGCATTTTTTTAAAAATGTTATTAGGGATGAAAATATTGAAAAAGATAAAAGTAATTAAGAGAGAATGACTATTTTACGCCCCTTGTAATTTTACCTATATACAACATTTTATAAGCAATGCAATAGACAATAAAATCTTTTGATATTTTAGAGTTTTATAAATTTTAAATGTAAAGTAATCATATTCGTCACTATTCACACTATTCACACTAGTTGAAACTGATAATAAGATAATAAATGTGAGGACAATTTATGTTCACCTTCACTTAATCGATGGATAGATGGAACACAAAAGTTGACTTTAGTTGATAAAGTTGACCTTTGTCACAAAAGCCAATAAAGTAGAACTATGTCAAGATTGTTTTACTATTATTAATATCTTCTTCCTTCTCTCCTTCTTTGCCATTATCATTTTCATCTCATTTATTACCCCATTCCTGGATTCTTTGGCAGAAGTTTTGACAGTGGAGATTGCAATACCTTTTCCTTCTCTGTACAATTCATAGATTCCAGTTGACATTTTACTAGTGCTAGATGAAAATCTGAGTATCAAATTAAGGGTTTAAGATCCCTCCACAAGTTTTCGATCTCTTCCAAGTATTTTTGATCAATAATTAATTTACTTTGATTTTATTTTTTTGTTTTGACTTTTCCAGGCCCTATTGATTGTATTAATATATTTTATGGATTATATCACAGAGATGGGATTTGGAAGTCTTATAGTGAGCAAAAGACCAAGGAAAATTCCAACAACCCACAAGTAAATTCACAGTAAAAAATATGCATTTTATTATTATTAGTGAAAAATATTTGCTTTTTATTAATGTTCAACAATGGTTATCAAAAGATTTGTAGTTTGGTTTTTTATCCGAGAATGAATGATGGATGTTCTTATAATGTTCATCAAACATGACGAGATTATCAAATGGCCGATTATGGTATTTGTTTACTTATACTGTTTGATACAAATCAAATTAAAATAAAGATTTATTACAAAACATTTAGTAGAGATTATGATCAGTCATATGCGAGGGTATTATTGATTGAGTCATATGTAATAATTTAATCCCTAAAAAATTTTTGGTGCATATTATTAATATTAAAATGAAAAATTTCTTCGTCTTCGTAACTAATTTACATCATTCTGGACTCGTATCAATCATTTTTGTGGCTGACTTCTGGGTGTGTCTACTCACCCAAAGGGTCAGTTCTTTAATTTGACAAAATCCTTCATAAATTTTCACAGCTCAAGAGAAAAACATCTTAAAACAAAGAAATTTTCATCACTTCTTTAGTGAAGAAACAAGTAAAAATATTTTCGGTTGGGTTAACAATTGTATAGGAAAAATACGAAAATGACCTTTATGAGGAAGACACTATTTCATTGGTCACAGAAGACGAGTTGAAAAATTGCTGCGATTAATGTCCAAAAACGATTAAACATTCCGTCATTCTTTCTAATTTCATTCTTGGACGGTAAATTCAAAGATATATCATGAATCTGTTTTTCATATTAATGACAATTCTACAGAATCGATATACAGGATAATACAAATCATAACGTGTTCAATTAATTTATTTCCATCACAAATTTTTGTTACATATAAAGTAATATTTTCAGCCAATCAAACTAATTACACATTTTTTCTTCAATATTAATTAATATGAATTTAAATGAATCGGAGGAATCGCAATTGAATTTTCTTAATCATGAATTACAAAAGGTCATAAAATCAAGTAGTGGTGGTGATAACGATGAAGACTATGAAAAATTTATAAATTCATCAGATTTTAAAACAATTTTAAGTTGTTTTGGAGGCTCGAAAAGTGAAAAGGTTAAAACAACAAGTTTGATATTTTTATCAAAATTAATCGAAAAATTTTACAACGATGCAGAAAAAAACTCCAATAAAACAACAACATCATCGTCATTATTATTATTGTTTAAGCAAAAAACTTTTGAAATAATATCAAATTGGACAAATTCAACCAAAAAAATTGATAAATTATTTGGATATAATGCATTATTATATATATTTAAAGTTTTTTATGAATTAGGTGAAGAAGTATTGAACAAAGCGGGCTTTTTGGAAGAGATGATGGATTGTGTTGAGTTTGAAGATGAACAGGTACAATTAACAATTTTGGAAATCTTGTCCTTGGCTTGTTCACAAAAAAACTCTAGACTTTTAATTGCTGCAAATTGTCAAGAATATTTAAAATCTTTAATGATTAGTAAAAATCAGCATCTCAAATCTTTGTCAGCTGTTATTTCAACAAAGATTTTCTTGGATGAAAAATCCAAAAACAACAACGACAACGACCCAATTGTTAACAGTATAAATAATAAAAAATTAATAACAGATAAAGATCATGTCACTGCAGAATCAGGACCAGAAGAAGAAAAAGAAGAAATAAAATTGGCAGGATTATTTAGAAATCTGGTATTAGATTCTGATTCAAATTATGAAGTACGTAAAAATGCTATTGAAGGTTTAGCATATTCTAGTACAAAGGCATCAGTCAAAGAAATGATAATTGATCATCCCACATTACTAAAAGAGATATTTGATTTCATTTTAAACGAATTAAAAAAAGAAGAAGAAGAAAAAGGAGGAGGAAAACCAATCCTAGATAATTCAATACTTTATGGAGTTGCAGTAGTTTTATCAAATATTACAATGTACAGAAAAAAATTAAATGAAACTGAAGAACAAATTTTAAAGTTAAAGAAATTAACTGGTGAAAATAATAACAAAAGTAAGAATAATGATGAGTTGGACCCATTGGATGATGATGAACATGTGGTTAAACGTAATAAAAAATTGTTAAGTATTGGAGTTAACAAAATACTAATCAAACTATCAAAAAATCAAAGTCAAGTAATTAAGCAACTAGTTGCAAATATTTATTTAAATCTGGCAAGTGATCGATCAAATCATGGATTAATGGTACAACAAGGTGCTATAAAAGCTTTAATTCCATTGGCAACGATGACAACGACAACAATGACAACAACAGCGAAAACAACAATGGCACCAACAAAAGGAACCAAAGAAAATTTGCAACAATATGCAACACAAGCATTAGCAAAAATTGCAATCACGATGAATCCAAATCTTGTTTTTAGAGGCGAGCGATCGACCGATTTGGTGAAACCGTTGCTTAATTTGTGTAAAAGCGAGAGTGAATTATGCCAGTTTGAATCATTGATGGCACTGACAAATTTATCTAGCACAGATGATAATATCAGATTACATATTTATCGGCTTGATGGATTGGGTATAGTGGAAAATCTACAATTATCTGATAATATAATGGTTCGAAGGGCAGCAACAGAATGTTTGTGTAATTTGATGTTTTGTGAACCAATATTTGAGAGGTATAATGACTACGAGAAATCCAAAAATAAAATAAAAGTGTTGGTAGCATTATCAGACGTAGATGATTTTGAGACTAGGAGAGCGGCAAGTGGATGTTTAGCAATCTTGTCAACAGATCAAAATGTGTGCAAGATGATATTGGAAAGACCAAGAGGTCTACTAACTTTAAAAGATTTGTTGGATGAGCAATCTGTTGAATTGCAACATCGAAGTGTCGAGTGTTTGAAAAATATAGCATCCACAAATAATAAAGAAATGGTGGAGAAATTGGTCGAGTCAGGTGTACATAAGAAATTAATTGAATTAGTCAAAGGGAATAAAGAGCAAGTGGTAACAGCGACTTGTGTAGAAACATTAAAAGAAATTTCAAAACATGTAAATTTACAACAACAACTATTAAATTAAAATTTATTTATCACAACTTTTTTGTTCAGCTTTAGAAATTTTATTCTCAAAATCACCATTCTCATATTTAGCAACGACATTATCAGCTTTCACATTACGTGTGAGTGCAAGTGTACGAGAGAAAAAACCCAACGACATTCTTGAATATGAGTTGATCCTTTGGTTTTTTTTCTTTAGTTTTACCAGAAATATAGAGTATATTATCCCGAACATCAACATATATATTACTCTGTCGTGCTTACATTCCGTTACGAAATAGTGAACTATTACTATCACTCATGTCATATTCGCAATATTGTTTGTTATATGGGACCCCGGAAACTACATAACTAAAATTTTCAAATTTTACCAATGCTAATCACCTTTTATATTAAATTTACCCAAGTTGGTAATAAGTATTACATTAAAGGGAGTTTTTTTTTTATTTAAAAAATTTAAGACAATGATAAAGCCCTAGCAAAATCACAATCGAAATTTAAACTAATACCATTACTTGTGAAGGTTTGGTATGTTTCCACCTTGTAATTCATGTACTTGTGAAAATAATCCTTCTGTGATTCTAATAAATGCAAATACAGAAATATAAGATAAAATACCAATAGAATCAATACATTAGTATGTCCATCCCCAATTAACTTAAACATATTTCCTACCAGCGGATGCGATAAAGTGGGTGGCATTAACATATTCGATTCGGATTCAAATCAAATCAATCCAATGAATCATGATTTGATTAGATTCGGATCGATATATGTACTATCTAATACATTAACATGTAAATAAATTAGTTCTTCGTTTCAACGAAATCTTGTTTAAATTAAATTCGCAATGAAATTTAAATTTTGCTTCACATAAAATTTGTTGAATACGCGCGATTTAAATCAATTTTCTTATGTGTGTCTCTCATCCTTATAAAAATTATGTACGGAATATACATACTGAAAGTAAACTTTTTAGTACTATAAACATGAGGAAACGGATTTTCCTGCTACTATGTGTTTTTCGTATTAAAATAATAATGCACCAAAAATATTCCGCGCTGACACCGTATGGTTTCCGTGCCATTTTCATATCTGTATGTACGGGAAAGTGCATTCTTCTGTATGTATTTCGTATCAACAATGCGTTGTCCTAATACATTCTGTATCAAGAATACGTTTTTCCCGTATTTATTCAGTACTTATTTTGTAATTATTATTATTTATAGGATATAAATCTTTTATTTTAAGATATAGTATCAATTTTAAATTTAAATTTAAAAATACGGTTTGATTCGACTCGATCCGATTCGTTCAATAAACTTTAGAATATTTCCAACACGTCAAGGACACAGTTGGGATATATATCACGCAAAGCGAAATTTAGTATGGATTCAAAATGTGTTGTTTCAGGATCTGATGTGGAAATGTTCGACTTTGGAAGGTTAATGAGTATATTTAACAACATTGGTTCTGTACATGTGTTAGGAAAATTTTTCTTGATTAAATATATAATTGAAAATTGATTTATATATTATTTATTTATTTATAGGAAGATTAAAGGAAAAAAGCATATCTGGAATATCTAGAAAACTAAACATACATGTTGTATATATGTTGAAAAAAAAACCTTGATAAAAAATTTTTTTTAATGAAAATATAAAAATTAAAATTTTTTTAATATTACAATCTAATTATTTCTACTCTTGATCTCTTTGAAATAAATTGTTCTGGTTCAGAATTATTTTGTTGTGGTGGATGAATGGTTAATTTTGCATATGTCCCATTGGATTGATTTTTAGAAACGTAGCCAGGATTAATACAAATCACATTGTTAATAACCTATTATTGTATATTTTAATTAATTGGTATCAATATAACTTTAATTATACGGATTTATATGATGTTATGTAATATGTAAACATTTACCTTTGCAAAAAATTTTAATTTTGAAGGAGTTACAAGTACATCAGGAGTTGCTTGTAATTGAAGACTTGATGAGTTTTTTACATCAAGATTTATATCATTAATTACAGGTGGAAATAATGGATATAAACTAAAACCATTAATCAATCAATCAATCGATTAATTCATATATAAATTGATTTAATGATCATTTTGTTATTAATAGTACTTACTGTCTTTGAGTCAAGATGTGTTTAGCTAATCTTCCCATTCTATCTGAATCACAATTACTTGATGATATTTAAATTATGGATTAATATATTTGCATACACACACATATATATTTAATTAATATAATTATAAATTTACCCTGATGTTTCATTCACACTCAAATGAAACAAAATATCAACATTATTTATGGCAAATGTAATCTCATCATTTACTCTAAATTGTGCAGGATTAGGCAATGTGATGGTGCTCTAAAATTATATAATATTGCCATTTTTTAGTATGAATATGAATATATTATTAATACCATATTAATACCATACTTGATAAAAATTTGCAAACCTTTGAAAATATATTATTGAATGGTGGTTGAGGAAATATTGGATATTCATGAATTACATCTCTAGGATTAGGAATCACAATAACATTTATATCTGGTGAGTCTTTAATCAAAACATCCAAATATTTTGTGATATTATTATTAAAAATATCATCAACCAGCATTGTTGCTTTTCCTTGCTGAATAATTGGATGATTTTCATCAACAAATGGCCCCATCTACACAAATAAATTAATGTATAGTCAATAAATGTTAACCATATTATTATCACCACCATTGTTCTTGATTAGAAATTAGTATCTATTTTTACCAGAACCAATATGTTAGGTTTTTCTTTGATCATTTTTCTAATTAATTCTTTAAATGGTTCAAATGTTAAATCAGTGTCAAGTGTATATGGACCAGCTACAAATATTACTTCTAATGATTTCGAACTACTGCTGCTGCTATTGTAGTCATTAATTATTAATGTTTGATCATTTTCATTTATTTGGTTTGGAGATCGATAAAATGGTAATAATGGCGACTTTTTTTGTTTGGGAGAGAAAAAAAGTAAACAGTGAGTATAACATAAATGCTCAACTTAAATGTCGATTTTTGGGGGAATATTTTACCTCGTAGATTTTTTTTACATAAAAAAAATTTCCTGTATTATTAACTCCTCCAACTCCAATAATCTAAATAAAGAGAAAGTATTAGAGAAGATATATGGAATGTAATGCTAAATGGTTGGAATCTTACTTGTCCAGGAAATAAAGAAAACGATGGAAGATCATTTAGAAACAACTTGATAATACGTTCTCCAATATTAATTGAAGTTGCCAGCATTGCAGATTCAAGATTAAGTCTTCCTTCTAAATCACAAAATATTTCACCAACTGCAAATAATTTATTCTAGAATCAAATAAATAAATGATAATTAATCCAAGTGTGTATATATATATATATATATAAATATAAATATGGGCTTGTTTTTTTATACACACTTCACCGAAAACAGTAGGATCCCATAATTCTTTGTTATAATGTTCACTTATAACTTCCACACATAAATCAATTCGATCTTCCAAAACTTTTTTAAAAAATTAATTTTTCAAAGATGAATTTTTTTCTAGAAAAAAAATCAAAAAAAAATCAAACTTTCATTAAATAGTTACTTTGAATTTTTTTTGCAATTGTTTGATACATATAATTGAAAGGCTTTAATAATTGGCCAGCGAATGGTTCTATTTTACATTCTACAGCTTTAATTTTGTCGTTTGCCGATGTCACTTTTTTTGGCTCTATGTGTTGATTTAAGATCTCTTCTATTTTTCCTTGATTGGGACGCTCTGAAAAATTGCCTTTTTTCATGTTATCCACTTTTAACTTAATTTCATTCTATTAAATGGTTAAATTTTTTGTGATTTAATATCTTTGACAGGTAATAAAAAAATTGAACTTACTAATACTTTATGATGTTAAAAATGTGAGATTTGACGCGAAAAATTGACGATCACACACACACATGACATTCATTCATTTTTATTCACAAAAAAAAAATTTCTTTTTTTTAAAAATAAATAATTTTTTGTATATTATAGTATTTATATAAAAAAAACAAAACAAAAGACATCACAGATTGATAATGATAATGGTCAACATGTCAAAGCATATCAAGAAACAAAATTTTTCTAGTTCACCCTCACAACTAACACGATCAACAGAATTAATACAGTCAACAGAGCCTCTACCATCTTCTTCAACTTTTTCAATTAACGAAACTACTTCTACCACCACAGATTCAAATCATACTGGATCTTTGGCTAGCTATCTTGAAAAGAATTACGGTTCTTCAATTCAACACCAAAATTTCATCAAACAGTCTATTACCTACTCTTTACCCCAAACCACACATGTCGATCAGTTTTTAGGATGTTCTCCAATCGAAGATTATGAATTGGCCGATAAATTGGGAGAAGGAACTTTTGGTGAAGTTCACAAAGGTGTTCATAAAAAAACCAAAAAAATAGTAGCATTAAAAAGAATTCTAATGCACAATGAAAAAGAAGGAATCCCATTGACAGCAATACGTGAGATAAAGATCCTCCATCAACTAAGTCATCCAAATATTGTCACTCTTTCCGATATGGCTATTTCTTACAACCACGAAGTTCAAGGAACTTCACCAATTTATATGGTTTTCCCTTACATGGACCATGATTTAGCTGGACTTATTGAAAACAAGAGTGTAATTTTTTCTGTTCCTCAAATAAAATGTTATATGAAACAACTACTTGAAGGAACCCTTTACCTCCATCAACAAAATATAATTCATCGTGATTTAAAAGCAGCAAATCTGTTGATCGATAACACTGGGATATTAAAAATTGCAGATTTTGGTTTATCGAGGCCCGTAAAAAATAAGGCTTTGACTGCTTGTGTGGTCACTCGTTGGTATCGAGCGCCTGAAATATTATTAGGTGAAAGACATTATACTACTGCAATTGATATATGGGCGATTGGTTGTGTTTTTGGTGAAATGCTTAAAAGATGTCCTATACTAATGGGAAATTCAGACATTAATCAACTTTTAGAAATATGCAAATTATGTGGCACACCTTCAGAAGAAGTGTGGCCAAAATGGAAAAAGTTGCCTGTTGCATCCTCTTTCACTCTTCGAGAATATCCAAGAATCATTTTTAACGAATTTGAGCCGTAAGTTCATTTTATTTATTAATAAACTATTTAGTTAATAACAACTATTCAAGATTATTAACCAATTACAAAATTTTCAATGAATATAGAAAACATGGCGCCATATCTGCCGATTTACTTGATAAATTACTAGTGCTAGACCCTGAAAAAAGGCTTAGTGCTTTTGAAGCCTTGAATCACAAATATTTTCAGACAAGTCCTTTACCAGCAAATCCTGATGATTTACCAAAATATGAATCTAGTCACGAGTACAATTGTCGTAAAGAAAGAGATAGAAGAAAACATCACAGAAATCATGGTAAAAACGATAACGGCCGTACACCAACCAATCAAACATCGAGAAAACACAAATATGAATCAAGTCACGACTACAATTGTCGTAAAGAAGGAGATAGAAATAAACATCATAGAAGTCACAGTAAAAACAATAACGACCATACACCAACCAATCAAACATACAGAAAACACAAATATGAATCTAGTCACGACTACAATTGTCGTAAAGAAAGAGATAGAAGTAAACATCACAGAAGTCATGATAAAAATAATAACGACCGTACACCAACCAATCAAACATCGAAAAAACACAAGTCATGAGTAGAAATACGAAAATTGAAAAATTTACATGCACATTACTCGTGTCACGCGTTTTTGTCAATCATCTGCAAACAATTATAAATAATTCAATATTTTTCTTTTAAGATTAGAAGTAAAGACAACAATTTCGAAATAAAAATTTTATAAGAACTATCTATCTCTAGGTATTAAGAATATTTAAGAACAAAAAATTACTACTCATTTTTATGTGAATATTACATCTCAATGAAGGAGAAGTTTATTAAATTAATTAAATTAAGTGTAATGTGATTCTAAAATCTCTGTTATAAAATTAATTATGATTCAAAAATTTTATCAAGTGTTTACTAGTATTAATTAGTATTAGCATTAGCATTAGCATTTAGATAAAGGAAACATTTTTCCATGGGCAATTAATTGCATTACGCGTATCGTGTTGTGCACATGGAACATCTATACAATTGAAGAAACGTTACTATTACTGGGGTTGGTCACAACGGTTGATCATCAAAAAATAATAATAATAATTTTCATAACTGCAAAAAATTTTTTTTTATTAATATAAATGAAAAAAATTCTCTGATAGGAACATTAATTGAGTGCTTGAAAATACAATGTGGAAATATTATTCCGCAGCTTGCTTGGTTATTACATTTTAAAGTTTATCTAAATTTCCATTGTTTATAGTAAATCAAAATGATAACTTTGAACCTTTATAAATTTTTTTTATTAATACAAACAAAAAAAACTCTCTCTGACAGGCTATTAATCGAATGTTTTAAAATACAATTGCAGAAATATTATTCCTCTGGCTTGCTTGGTTATCAAACCTTTACATTTTAAAGTTTATCTGAATCTTCAATTAACGCTTTGATAGGTTAATCGGTTATTTAACCAAAAATAGGCTAGTTGGTAATTCCTATGGCGTGATTTTTTTTTTCTTATTTTCACCTTTCCTTCTTTTTTTTTTTAAAAGTACTTTCGAATCATAGTGTTGGCGGTGACATTCAATAGAGGTTTCCCGGTCCTGTTTTGATGATATATATGCGTAACATTAAAAAATCCGCACATGGTAATTTTCTATATTGACTTGAACTATCAACTAGTTGATTGCATTCATGAGATTCATGAATATTCATTAAGGGTTACATATATCAAAATCAGATGATCAACATATGATTTTTAACTGCTTTGATATGTGTAACCACCTAAATGAATGAATTTCATGAATGCAATCATCCATCATCCCAGACTATTAGGACTATTACGGTAAATATTGAGAAAATATAAAATATCAAGTTTAAAAAAAAACTTTAAAGAATGTTTTTTAGCACCTTATATATTCCAAAACGCTTTATAATCGTTGGTTTATGTTCTCTTGGTGTTGCTATTAATTATGCTGGTATTGTGAATTAAAGAGAATTCTTTATTTATTATTACCTTTAAAACAAATCAAAATTAAAGAACACTGTTTGACAGACCGAATGAATATTTCTATCGCCATAATTTATATGGCTGCTGAATTTGGATGGTCTTTCACTACTCAAGGGTTAGTACTTTCATCGTTCCTTGTAGGGTATTTATTAACACAAGTTATAGGAGGAATACTTGCAGACAAGTTTGGTGGGAAAATGGTGCTTGGAATTTGTGAGTAAATAGAAGAAATTTGTGGTTTTTTTAATCATTTAATTTTATCAATGTTTTGTTTTTTATTCGCAAATAGCTGCCGCATGTTGGAACTTATTTACACTTCTTACACCAATTTCTGCCAAATTTGGATTGAACTATCTTATTTTATGTAGAATTTGTTTAGGGGTTGGAGAAGGAGCTGCATTTCCATGTATTCACTCAATGATTGCATCATGGATTCCAAAACAAGAAAATTCCCGTGCTGCCACAATTATTACAGTTTCAGCCTATTCAGCCTCGTTTTTTGCTTTACCACTTTCAACATGGTTAGGTTCAGGTCCTTTTGGATGGCCAAGTATATTTTGGGTATTTGGATTCATGGGAATTATTTGGTCTATATTGTGGCATTTTTATGGTGGCAGTAATCCTAGTGATTATCCGGGAATTAGTCAAGAAGAGTTAAAATTAATTTTAGATAATAGCAATAAGGAAACCGACAATGTTAATATTGGTTATAGTGACTTAAATAATGATGAGATAATTATAAGCGATAATATTAACTTGGATGACGATGACGATGACGACGATGATGATGATTTGGTGCAAGCTCTTAATGAAGAACAAGAAACAGGATCTCATAGAAATTTATTAAAAGGTTTATCTGCTCCAGAAAAGTTCAAGATTAAACAGATTCCATGGAAAATTATATTTTCTAGAAGAGAAGTATGGGCTATTATTTTGGCTACATTTTTTAATTCATTTGGTTTTTTTATTATGGTTACCTGGTTACCTACATATTATCTGGATCGTTTTGGAATAAATATCAAAAAATTGGGATATTTTGCTGGTATGAAACAAAATTCTCTGGTCTATTTGGATAAAGATACACAAAATCATAATCATATTATTTTTAGTTCTTCCTGATATAATTCAAGCAATAATGGGATTGATTGCTGGCATTGTGGGAGATTTTATGATTCACAGGATGAATTTTCGCATAAGAACCGTAAGAAGGATAGCACAATCAATTGGTGGTTTTGGTATAGCATTGTCTGTTATGTATGTATGTATATTTTTTTTATTTCTGAAAGAAAAGTTCAATACACTTTGAATAATAATGATAACAACACAAGCAATACTAGGTGTCATTTTTAGCTACTAATCCAATAGAAGGATTAATAGTAATTGGAGTCGGATTAGGATTAAGAACCTTTGTACTGATTGGCTCATCAATTTCACAGGTAAAATCAAATGTAATTATAATAAATATTGTAATAAATTAATTTTTTCTCCTAATTCGTTTATAAATATATTATATTAAACCTCTCACAGTTCGATGTAAGTGTTTTAATGTCTGATTCTGTGTTTTCTCTTCTTATAATAATTTGTGGTTGACATTGTATGTGGAAAATTCTACCCGTGATTATAGATTCTTCCTAAATATGCGGGATTTATATATGCAATAGGTAATACTGCGGGTATTTTGGCAGGTATAATAGGTGTATTTATAAATGGGTGGCTTCTAGATGTTACAGGGAATCAATGGGGTATTATCTGGTGTTTAGTAGCTTTGATGTATTCCCTCGGAACAATTTTTTTTGTATCTTGGGTTGGAGATAAAAAAATAATCAATTGATAGATTAATATCAATGTGCATAGAAGATCATTCTATAAAAAACAAATAAATTAACAATACTATCGTTATAAACTTAAATATTATTTTTTTTCGGTGAATAAGCCAATAATTTTAAACCGTGGATAAAAAAATGGTCACACAATAACTAAAATTTAGTGTAACTTTAAGGTTACACGTAGTGCGGTTAAATTTCTTTAAATGATATATTTACCTCTTCTTTAGGATCAAGCTTTCAAACTTTCAAAAAAAAAAAAATTTTATAAAATTCATTTTTTTTTATTGAATTATCTATCATTTTGACCTGTATTTACCCCATTTGCATATTAGTTGGTTTAAAAAAAACATTGCTCTTATCTCGCTAAAGCATATGGTTATAATATAATTATGCGATGTCCTACCCCAATACCAGAGATTCAAGAAAAAGAGCCTCTACCAAAAATTTCGGAAGGTTCAATTTCTCGTTTAGGTAAATATAAAAATTAATTTATAATCATAGATTTAATTTTACATAATTATTAAAACCCAACTATTTTTTTAAAGTAAATGGAGTATCTTCATTGGTTGAAATTGAAAGATCATTTAATCAACTTCGAATACCAGAACTTGAACTTCCAACTACGCCAGAAGCTACAATTAAAGTGGCACTTTCAGAACTATATCAACTTCAAGAAGATCTACAGATCCATTTGCAAGGTGGACCTTTAGCTGATCCGTCAACTTTGGGAATACAGCGCCGAAGAAAAGTTACTGATCTTCTTGAACGAGTTATGAAAGATATTGCTTTATATGAGGAATTTGTGAATAGAGGCAACTATTGAGATTTTATTTTATTTTATTTATCATTTATTCAAATTTACCAAATAATAATTGGTTTATTTAATTATAAATAGCTCAACACCTTAGCCTGGAAAAAATTTTAAATGAATCTGACGGATCTAGCGAAGACGAATTTATTGATTCGGAAACTTTGGATACAGAATCGGAAATACATGCTTTTGAGGTAGAAATTTTTTTTAAAAAAATTTATTTTTTTATTTTAAAGAAAAAATAAAGAACTTTTTTTTTGGATTATCTAAAATTAGGACACTTTGTCAGATATATCATATAAATCAACGACGTCAACAACCGCTTCAAATATACCAATGTCACCACGGATATCAAAATCTTATTATGATTCTAATGTTTCAAAACTTCGTACTATGTCGTCAGCATCGCTTGCTTCAGCTAAATCAAAAGCTTCATCACATTTTTCACGTTCATCATCACCTTCTATGTTGTTTAATGAAGATGCTGCATTTTCAACACCACCGGAACCATGGGATGCATTTAGATGGAAGCCTATGGATAAAATTTCTGATCACTTATATTCTCAAAATGTTAGTCAAAGTGCTGGATTACCAACTGTATTGGCTGTAAGTGTTTCTATTAATATGAATGGATTAAATAGAAAACACATCCTATTTTTTTTTAAAGAAAAATCCCACTTTTATTCAATTATTTAGGTTAGTGGAGTGATTGCGATAGGTACGACTCGTGGTTTAGTATTGGTCTATGAGAATCCGCAAGAGACTTTAAAATGTATACTTGGATCTACTTCTAACGGTAAAGTTATTTATATAATGGCCAAATAATCATAGGGTAACTTTATCCTAATAAATTTTATTTTACAATGTCGTATTTTTCAACAGCTATTGAATACGGTGCTGTCACATCTCTTGCAATTTCCTCTGACCATAGTCAAATATTAAGTGGTCATTCACAAGGATATATTTTAATATGGGATATTAATAAACCAATTAGTCCAATACGTACCATCTTGCCTATTTCTTCAGGTGCTGTAGCTGGTGGGAAAAAGGAAGGTCATATTCATGGTTCAGCTATCTTACATGTTGGTTTTGTTGGCGTTCGCAAAAATGGAATTGTTTCTGGAGATAATCATGTATGTTATATTGAGTGAATAGTAAAATATTAGAATGGCTTTAGTTAGTTTGGTTACACTTTATTTAAATATTAATACCACTACTACTAAAATTAAGAAATAATAATCAAGTCCTAAAACACCACCAAGTCCGATTATAATTTTCAATATTTGACCTTATATATATTTTTTTTAATGATTATAAAAATAGGGGTTGGCATTCTTTCATAACCTATATAAAGTCATGTTGTTTAATGCAACTGAAACAACACGTATAATTGGGCGATATCCAATATCATCATCACATAATGAATTTCATGTCGGTTCTAAAATAAAAAGACCAAGTACTATTTTTGGATTAGCGCCACTGCCTTTTGGCCAATTACCTCATGGTTCTGAAGGGTTCGGATTAGTTGCTATTTTAACACCCTATAAGGTCTGTTCATTTATTGTTATTATTATCTCCATTATTATTAATCATTATTAATGCCACTTGTAATGATTTTAAAATTATATATATATATATATGTATGTAGATGATTATAGTAAGCACAAAACCAACAATACATACTCATTATAAAGACTTAAAACCAAAAAATATCTCTACAGATTCTTCTACAGCATCAAAGTCAATATCAGGTTGTCTTGCATGGTATCCTGCTGTAAAATTTCAACTTAACACAGGTAAAGATTAACCCAAAAAAAATTTGTTGTAACGTACATATAATGTATATGTGTGTGTGTGTGAGGGTATAATTGTTGCTTTTCAATATGTATTTATAATATATATATATATATATATTATAGAAACTCCAATTGAACACACTGATCCTTTGCTCGCGTTTTCTTGGGGTAATCACTTAACAATATTAAAAATTACTGTTGCACAAGTCATTCAACCCGAACATCCAAAAAGTAAAAGAAAGCCTGATTTTGTTTTGGAATTTATTAAAGTTGGACAATGGAAAGCTAGAAATAGTATAGTTGCACTGCAATGGCTTTCTCCTCATGTAAGGATTTTTCATACATATTATAAACAAACTAGATTATATATTTTTTTTAATTTCATTGGATATTATTATTTAGATTTTATTGATTTTGACAAACACAGAAGACATAGTTGTTTTTGATCCTAGATATATGCAAGAAAGTGAACAAAACAATATTCGTCATCGTTCACTAGTGTATCATAACCATTTCTCTTCACTTTTAATTGATAGGTCAGATGATTCTATTAAAAACACAGTAGATTTGGCTTATTACCATAGTTTACGTATATACAAGAGTCATGTATACTTACTTGTACGTAAAATAATTTTATTTATTATTTATCGTATCCTTGAATAAATAATGAATATGTTTATATATTATTGATTTATAAAGGGTGTACGAAATCTTTATGTTGGATCACTTTTATCATGGGCAGATCGTATACTTGCATTTGTACAATCTGGTGATTATCTTGAGGCGATAGCTTTGGCCACATCATATTATAATGGTACTACTTCGCAGACAATTCTTGGATTACCAGATAATGAGGAAATTCGTCACATGATTGTTGGAGGGAAGCTTATGGAACTTTTAAACGCTTCTATAAATTATGCATTTTCTAGTGAACGAACATTTGCGGGGATGGCTGACGAACATAATGTACTATTCCATGATCTTGCTGTAGCATGTATTCAGGCATGTCTTAGTATGCATAAAGAGGAATTTCTTTTTAATGACATTTATGAACGATATTCAAATGCTTCTGCCAAAGGAACATTGCTTGAGGTTTTGGAACCATACATTCTTGATGATAAAATGGAAGAGCTACCACCAGAAATCATGAAGGATCTTGTTACACACTATCGAGATTGTAGACTGCTTACACGTATAGAACAATGTATATGGCATATTAATCCAAAATATCTAGATATTGATCAAGTTGTTCAATTATGTAAAAACGAAAAACTTTATGATGCATTGATATATGTTTGGAATCGATCAATGGATGATTACGTGAATCCAGCGGTAGAACTTCTTGGACTAATTAAAAAAGTATTAAGTTTAGAGAAACGGAAAAAGAAAGAACACCGATTCAACGGAACAACAGATCATGTTGATTCAATGGAAGAGGATGATTTAGAAGTTTTGAAGACTGATGCTCGTAAATTTTATACTTATATGGAAAATATACTTACCGGCCATACTTATCCTAATGGAGCTCCACTTAATGAAAAAGATGCAAATGAAGCTCGAACAAATTTATATTCATTTATATTCTCAGGACGTTGTATAATTTGGCCCAAGAATGGGGGTGAATTGATTTTGACTGCGGAAGACGAAGCTGAAGGAAGAGAACCAATATACCCATATCTTAGATTATTTTTAAGATTTAATACAAAGGCATTTTTACAAGCTTTAGAAATTGCATTTGAAGATTCATATTTGAATGGAGTTGAGATAATCATGGACAATGATGATGATTATTATGAAGAGGAAGAATTGCCCGGAAAAATTATTAATAGACAATTATTAATAAACATTCTAATAGAAGTTATGACAACTGAACCATGGGGATCATCAGAATTTTCTCAATCAGATATTTCACAATTATATTGTTTTGTTGCTAAAAATTTACCAAAATACCCACAATTTCTTTTACTTCCTCGAAATGCAATGCAAAAAATACTTGCCGCACTTAGTCTTGACACTGATCCACATACTCGTGAAGAAAGACAACTTTCAGTCGAATGTTTATTATCTATTTACACTCCACAGGACGAAGATCAAATGGTTAGGTTGTATGAAAGTGCGGGATTTTGGAGAGTATTGGAGAATGTTTACAAAGCCGAACAGAAATATGGATTACTATTATCAACATATCTTAAAGATCCCGAAAGAAGAAATGAAGTATTTGATTGTATTCGGGAATTGTTAAATCCTAAGAGCCATATCACAGAAACACAAAGACAAGAAGTATCACAGATAATTATGGAAAAAATTGAAGAAATTGTTGATATAGATGGAGGATTAACTGCATTTATCGTACAAGCATTTTTCAGCGGTGATCATAAAACCATTATTTCAAATTTATCATCATCACCGGCACGATTATTTACATATCTTCGAGTGCTTTTGGAACCATCCGAAGACGTGAGTAAAAATAGTGAAATTAAATTTGTAAAAACAGTTGAAGAGCAACTTATCTGGTTGGAAACTTCAAACTCGATATCAGAACCCGAAATCCACGAAAAATATATTACGTTGATGTGTAAATTTGATCCTACGGGAGTTTATCATTACTTGAAAACACATCAAGGTGCCTACCGCTTAGAGAAAATATTGCCTGCTTGTATTTCGGCTGGTATAGTTGATTCAGTTGTTTGGATAATGGAACAAAGTGGTAACGCAGTTGGGGCACTTGATAAGATTCTAGAGATTGTTCAAGAAAAAAGACAAAATATCCTTATATTAATAGAAGAAAAAAAATCTTCTAAAAATAATAATAATAATAATCAATGGACGTTGATTGAAAAGGGAAGGATTGAAACAGCTCTGATGAAATTAAAAGGAGTTCTTAAAATAGCGATAACCCTATGTGAAAATAGTTGTCGACGTGCAATAGTGAACAGTGGTAATTATAACGGTAATCGTGATAGCAATGATGACGATGATAGTGGTGATGATAATGATGATGGTAGTGATAAAAATTCTATTAATACTTATGATAATGGTGATCGAGATACAATGACAACAGAAAGTGAGTCCGAATTATTATGGTTTAAGCTTTTGGATACTTTTTTGGATGCAACAAAGGCCATTACATCCAGCGTGACACCACAAAGACCACCTAGATTATCAGAAAAATTACTAAGCAATAACACATATGAAGCACCGAAATCACCTATACCAACTCACATCGCAGATCTTCTTATAACAACATTCAAGTCATATGTACAATCTATATTGAGATCATTATTGTTATCGACATCTTCACCTTATGTATCGTTACCAAGGTTACTACTTAAATTCATACGATCACAATCCAGAAGAAATAGTACAGTGGCAGATTTTCGAGATATATTTATAGGAATGATTGATACGTACAAGTATGAAAGCCAATTGCTGACCCTTACCAATCGATTATTTGAAAAGGATTTGTTTATGGGAGTGGCGAGTGTAGTAAAGCAACGTGGTAAAGGCTGGCGTCCTCGTAGAGGAACTTGTGAAGTGTGCGGAGGGCATTTCTGGGGAACGGACATAAGTTTATTAAATCATCAAACAAAAACCACAGTTAACCCAAAGAAAGAGCAGTCAAAAACATCGACAATATATGATTCTGACGAAATAATAGGAATCGAAGTACTGCAAGGTATTTCTGATCAAGTTTTGACAGAAGAAGAAATTAATAGATATTTACAAATTTTGACAGAAGAAAAAATTAATACACCTTTACAAATGCAAACACAGCCACAAACACAGTCATCACCACCAGAGGCTGCATTATCAGAGATTGCGTTATCAGAATCAGAATCAACAACAGCATCAGCACATATTCAAGAAAATGATTTAATACTTTTCCGATGTGGTCATGGTTTTCATCTTAGGTGTCTTAATAGCGAGGTTGACATAGATAATAATAATGATATAGATGATGATGATAATAATAATGATAATAATGATCAACATCGACAACTCAAATGTACTAATTGTAAGTCTGAGAGAAGAAATTCAAGTGTATCATTTGAAATAAAAAATCAATCAACAGAAAATTCGTCGTTTAAACCATTTAAAGGAAAGAATCGTTTGGTAAGCTAGATGATTTAATACAATGCACACATGTAATTATTTTTCAATTTTAGATTTTGAAAAATGTTTAAATGAAAAGTTTTACTTTATTTTTATTTATTTATTATTTTATTATTTTATTTAATTTAAATTGCCATTTTTTTGCTTTTTTACATATATATTTATATTTATTTATAAATTGTATAGTATTTTTCATTATATAAATATAATATGGTGGATTTTATTGATTAATTTTGTATGTAGTGAGTGAGCGTATTATGTTGAAATATTTGAAAAATAAAATAAAATATATATATATAATAATAATCTTGGCGAGAATTATAATTTTCGGATGATATTCGCCCCGGCAATTAACTAAATTCACGTGAATTTCAAGAATATAATGGGAAATAAACAAATAACGAGAATACCTGTCACCAACCATCTCAATATTGACGTTATTGAGATCAAATCTAAACATTTAACATATTTAAACAAAATTGCGTGCGTGCGTGCGTGCGTGCGTGAGTGCACTCCTAGTAACACGTACACACACGCAAATGGCATTTATTGCATTGTTGTTAGTATTAAATATAAATATCTAAATATAAAAATCTAAATATATATTATATATATTATACATTGTATATATTGTACATTGTACATTATATATAATGGATCATCATCCATCATATGATAATAGCGAATGATCAGTCTTTATTATTTATTTATATTAATAACTAAATAAAATCTTGTTAATTTCCTTAGATAGAAACAAGACACATTAATAAAAAACAATGCAATCCATCAACTTTAATAATACACGCGACAAACAACACGTGTGGTCATTTGTTATTAAAGGAAAACAGGAAAATAAGAGTGGAAAATTATATGATTGGATAATAATTATCAAGTTTCGTTTTATTAAATATTTTTTCGCCGTAATTTAACCGAAGAAAAATATATTTCTTTTTCATAGACCAATTGAGTCTGTAAATTGGATTGTTTGTTGTGTGAGTTTGATTAAAGGGTTTTTATTTATTTGGTTGCTTTGATTTTTTTTTATTTTTTGGGAAACCGAACCCAACAAGAGAAAAAAAAGTTCCAGAAGATAATGACTTTTTTCTTATCAATCACTGCTAAATTTCATTATGATTAAAATCATCTTGTGGTAATATTTCTAACAAAACAAATATGTTTACGGGGGAAAACGCCTTTTTTCTTAAATACGAGAATTTAAAATTATTGTTTTGAGTCAGAAATCTTTTTTATGAAATTTTATGCCGAATATTTTTATTATAATTGTAATTGCAAAATCTTTACACTGAGTCAAATGAAAACAAAATGAATTGTTTATTTTTTAAAACAATAGGATTATTGCTTATGAATTAACTAATTCATGATTAATAATCATTGATGAAAAACAAAAACAAAATCACAACCTGGAAATTTAATTATAATCTATTTTTATCATTATTGAAAAAGTGGGATGATTTTTTTTGCAAATGAATTATTTTTGCCGTTTGCGGTTACAAACAATAACAATGAAATTAAAATACCATTTTGTTAACAGGCAGGATTATGTAAGCTTAATAAGCGGTCGATTTTCTCTTGTTTTTTTTTGTTTTACAAACAAACAAAAATTTTCAAGATTTTCATTAATATCAATAATTTAAAATTCAGCCACTTTTTTTCCTAAAAAAAAAATCATTTGATTTTGTACTACAAATTTGGTAAACAAATAAAAAACATCGGTTTTTTTTACACCAATAAAAGAATTGTATTATTGTTGAACGGATAAATGAATAAATGAAATGAATGGATTCCTGAGATGAATTTGTCGATGGCATTTAGCGAACGCAGAGAAGATTTTTAAGACTTTCCAAATACAGAAATGGTTTAAATTTGTATGAAGAATAAGAATTTGGTGTGTTGCAGAAAAACAATCTATCAACGGAAAATTCGAATTAAACACGTGTTAAATCTAAATAATAATAATGATCTACGACATACCTTTTTTAACAATTATTATTATTATTATCATTATCATTGTCTATTATTATTATTATTATTATTATTATTATTATTATGTGTATTATTATTCTTCTTCTTATCTGGAAACTCCTTGTTGCTTTCTTAAAGTTTATATGCTTTTCAAAATCACAATCTTCTATTTCTGATAAATGTTCTTTATTTCTCAATTTATTTTTGCTGTGAGAATAATTACATGAGCATTAGAAATAAGTATAACAAACGGGATCTGATACATAAAATTATGTAGATAATAAAAACTTGGATTTTGATTTTATTTCCTTTTTTAGTAAGTTTTGCTTACATTGCAAAACGTGCCAGAAATTGCCATAAAAGAAAAAGTTCGTGATCAACGAATTATAATCTATATTAATATAGTAAATTTCGGCATATAATTAATACCGATTTTTACAAATTTAGAAATCATCTGCAAAAAAATTTACAATGTATGACGTTACACCCGCACATTCCGCACATCGAATTTTGGTATATATTAATACCACCTTAAATTATTATTAATAATAATGTATGTGTTACACATATGTTTGTGTATAATCATTTTTTTACTAATAAACAGGAATATATATTTCTTTGAAAATTACTAAATTAAGTAAAAAGTCTCAACCGTTACACTTAAAAGGGTTACATAAAACATACACTTTACTATTGAGCATATTTAGAGAAAAACACTTTTAGTATAAAACACTAAATATGGCAGGCAAAGATGTGAAGTTTGTATGCTCGAATACCATTGTCAGCTAGGTAACCACCATTTACCACATCTATCAAAATTCTCCATGCAACAACGCTATCTGTAAAACTACAAAGTTGTGGTGCGTTTTTGATTTTCGACGATCATTTCAGAAAAAATTAGTATCGATTAGTAAGTATCATGTGTAAAAAATTTTTTTAATCACACGATCAAAATATATTTGTAACATGTAAAAGTCACGCTTTCAATTGACAAAATATAGTTTCTACCTAGAGTATACTTTTACTAGAAGCGAGGAAATTTAAATAGTAACTTTCATTCCACTAAAGAAAAGTTATTTACATAATAATATTCAAATAAACTTGTAATTGTATGTGTAATAGGCAAGAAGCGTAGTTACTACTTTGGTCATCTAGATAACTTACTTCAATACCCATAGAGTATCATTAGGAACAAAGTATATATATTGCGCAGCAATTCCTTAACCCAATAGAATTAATTCAAAAAAACAAAATTTTTTAATACTACTGAAGAGATATTATTGAAGAAGCAGTTAACAATACAATTCAAATTGGATATTCATTAGAGACAAAGACTTTTTATATCGTAATTTTCTATTTTATTTACTATATTATTAAAAAGATTTTACGTGTAGATGTAATAAATATATTTATTTATCTAATATTAATAGCATGTATATATATAATTATATATAATTCATCCAAACACATTTTCAACATAATTATCTTGAATAGAAAAGCAGTAACAGTAGTATGAACATGAGAATGAAATGAAATGTTTAACAATAATGGGGATATAAGATTCTCTCATTAATATCATTTATAGATTCATTTTTTCGTGATTGACGGACGACGTTACACTTTTCCATAGGAATTCTCTAAATTTTCTAATTTTGGTAAAGATCTATGGCCAATAAAATCAATGCCGTTAATGTATGAAATGTATGGTGGGATGGGATCATCATCTTTTACAACAATTAGCACTTTACAACAATAATGATTAAGTGGCCTGATTTATAATGAATCCAAGATCGATACAGTTCATTTGATTAAATTAGGAAAAATTAAAAACTTTATTTATTAAAAAAATTAAATTAAATTCATAATAATTTTGCTAGTTTAATTAATTTTAATCTTAATTTAAATTTCATATATATATATATACACACACATATGTGTGTGTGTGCATGTAAATCTCATAATTTTTGATGTGTGTTTTGTATTATATATATATATATATATGCTCTGTATAGATGATAGGTTATTATGATTATTATTATGATTATGATTATTATTATTATTATTATTATTATTATAAACTATAATTATTTGTTTTTTTTTTTTTTTCGTTATAAAAATATTTACACATAAAAAAGTAAAAAAATAAAAAAAATAAATCCACCCATTGGTTATTAACACGGAAAATTTTGATTATTTTTCTTTCTATACAATATATATTATTATATTAATATTATATAAAATAAAAAATTTTTTTTGTAGAAATCGGAAAAACGGAAAAAGTCCTTTTTTTTATTGTCTCGAAGCGAAAATAAAAAAAAAACCCCCCCCAGTTAATAGAAAAAAATGTTGAAAAATTAATTTTTATTCGAGAAGATAGAAATAAAAACCATAGAAATTCTTAGTGTATATATCTCTTTTATATATATCAATTAATTGTCGTTTAATTTGTTATTTTTGTTGTTGTTAATATTCGTTGATAAAGAAATTGACGATGTCGAAGATGTTTTTAATTTTTTATTGGGTTTGGATGCATTGCTACTAGTAGCGGTCTTATTGCTATTATTATTGGTGACGACGCCAGTGGAAGAAGTTGCTTGTGATTTCTTATCACATCCTTTGACGACCATATGTCGTTTCAAAGCGTCTTTTCGACTGAATTCTTTGTTGCAGAATTCGCACGGGAATGGTTTTACCGCGAGGTGGATTCTCTTGTGGCGTTTTAAATCGTGGTTTCGATTAAAACCTATGAGAAAGAAAATAAATTATTTAATTATTTTAATTTGTGATTTTTTAATAAAGAAATAATAATTTTCAATTTCAAACTTACTTTGAGGACACTCGTCACATTTGAAGGGTCGATCATATAGTGGCAGCCTCGAATAATAACTTTTTGGTGGACCGCTATATGAATAAGTAGTATTAACGGGTTTTGTAGGTATTGTTGAATTGTTAACATTTGTAGAGAATGTTGCGGCTTGCTGTTGCAGTAATAATTGTGATGATGATTGTTGTTGTTGTTGTTGTTGTTGTTGTTGTTGTTGAGTCACGTTATAATTATTAGAGCTTATTGTTGGAGAAATTGATGTAGCTGCTGCTAATCTAGTAGCATAAATCATATTTTCAGGTGAAAACGAATTTATTGATATCATTTCAGAAGTTACTCCATCATTATCATTACCACTAATATTGTTGCTGCTGCTGCTATTATTATTGTTGTTGTTGTTGTTGCTTCTGTTATTGTTGTTGTTGTTGTTGCTGTTGTTGCTGTTATTGTTGTTGCTGTTATTGTTAAAAGGAATTTCAAAATAATTTGTGGAAGATGTAGAAGCCTGTATTAGAGGGGGGGTTCTTAGTGGAGCATCAATTGTTGTTGAGTATGAATGTTGTTGAAATGTAGGCATTTCATCAAATTGTCTTCTGTCTAAAGATATTTGTTGAATGATGGGAGAACTTGTTTGAGAAATTGAAGAAGCTTCTGATAATAGATCTTGATCTAGTTGTTGATAATTTTGTTGGTGGCGTTGTTGTGGTGGAAATTGATATTGTTGGTGATGTTGTTGGAAATTCATTGGAAAAAGACTTGAATAATTTTGTTGTAAATCTAATAAGTATTGCGGTGATCTACTCAAACTGAAGAGGTCGTCGCTTGTTAAATCAATATCTCCAACCAATCCTGATGCTAATTCAGAAAATTGTTGATTGAACGAAGAAGGAAATGATTGTGAAGAGAAAGGGGAACAACAAGAATTTAGATTTAAGTTTAAATTTAAATAATTATTGATGTTATTATTATTGATATTGATATTAGCGTTATTTGAAAAGCAAGGAGAGCAGTTGGGAGAATTGGTGAAAGTAAAGTCGTTATTATTATTGTGATAATGTGATGAATAAGGTGAAATGATAATTGATGTGCCAGGAGTTACAGGTGGAGAGATTGGAGCGGCGGCGGCGGCGGCGGGAGATGATGTAATATAATTATTATTATAAATAGAATTAGCAGCAACGGTATTAACAACGTTGATGTTATTATAATTTTGTTGTTGACAATTAATTTTAAATTTTTGGTCCGGGTCTACAGTTCTGGCATTAATCATGATTTTATTTTTAAAAAAAAAAATAAAATAAAAAAAAAATAAAAAATTTTGAAAATTTTCTGCAGTTTTTATGCAAAGTTTTTTTTTGTTGTTAGGTTATTGGAATATTTAAAAACTAATAATTATATGTGGTGTGTGTTGATTATAAAATAATTAAATAACGTAAATCGCTAAAAAAAAAAGTATTAATTAAAAAATTTTTTATTTTTTTAACTGTTATAAATTATATATATTTATAGATTTTATTTATTATATTTATATTGTTTTTGCTTTGTTATTATTATTATAATAAAAAGTACCCTTTTTCTTTAAATCTGAACCCCTTTTATGGTAGCAAGAAAAATGATCATATTTATAAGATTTTTTTTAATTTTTAAAAAAAAATTTACAATTAAAAAATTTTAAATTATAAGATTAATTAATTATTAATGACCTGCGTTTTTACTCAAAAACTAGAATGGTTTTTTTTTATAAATTTAGGCAATTGTTTTGCAAATCAAACCTTTTTCTCTACTATTACACATCGCACTACTACCTTACTTTTTACTATACACATTTATCGATTATTTTATTATTTTTACATCATTATTAAAAATCTCATATAAAAAAATCCAATATTACAAATTAAGCGGTAAAATAATTTTCATGTACATTACATAAAATAAAAAAAAACTTATTTTTGTGACAATTTAAAAAACAAAAATGATTGTCAACATTCAATTCAATAAAATTTAGATTACGATTTTCTTTTTTTCCCATTTTAAAATATTTTTTATTTCATAATCTACTGTTTTTTTTGTCATTTTTCATCATCCAATTTTTTCGGCAAAATGCGACAACTTTTATTACAATCAACAACACATATGAATTTATTATAATTATTATTGTTATCATTATTATTATTATTATTATTATTATTATTATTATTATTATTATTATTATTATTATTATTATTATTATTATTATTATATTATTATTATATTATTATTATTAATTTTTTGTATTAATAATCATTAATTCCCAGGTTCTTGGAATTCCTTAAAATAATAATAATAAAGAACAGAGTAGTGCTAGTTTTAATAGTAAATCCAGTTTTAATTAATATTAGCAAATTATTAAGGATTTTTTGCTAAATAGGAAAAGAATTTGTTCGGTGTTGCTCATAATAAATGATCGTTTATTGGTTTCTTTACAGTTTTTGTGACCTTGTTATAGCATATATTTAAAAATGGAAGTTTGGGATCGTGTAACATTAAATTGACACAATTTTTTTATTTATTATCTAATCACAAACTACTGATTCTGGGAACATTAATTTAATATTCCTTGATGTTCATAACTTGACATTTCTTTACGTAGTTTTATTATTTATATGGAACAATAAAGTTTGCGTTCTCCAAAAAGTATTTGATTTGAATGAGAATCAGTTTAAAGAATTCAAAAGTAATGTGGTGTAATCACTATTTCGTCATTGTTGATCCACCGATATTATTATTATCGTCGTCAAACTAACCGGTGCGTCATCTTATTTGTTCTGATAATAGGTTCAACAGATTCTAGATTCAAGATTAGAATGTTCTATTGTAATGTGTTCGTAACTTCTGATCATTCTGGAGTTTAACTATATTTTTTTTACACAATAATTAATTGACTTTTTTCTCGTCATGATCGAATGATCACATGATTATTTGATATGATATTACTGCGGAAGATCTGATATATTTTTAAACATATGGCTATTAACCTTACTTTTCATTAAATATGCATAATGAATTATTTTTGCCGCTGTTGATCAATCAAAATGGGAAAAAAAATTTTCCTGATTTACTTTTTATTATTATTAATAAAAAATCAAAATTAAATATATAATAATTAAAATCACGCGCATTAACTGTTAAATTAAAATTTTTTTGCATTTTATTTATTGTTTAGTATTGTTGTCATGTTCATTACATCAATATCAATGTTATTATTGATAAGAAAGTACAAATATTTTTCTACGTAATTTTTACATGTCAAAAAAACACTAGATTGGTGTGCACGCGACACTCTTTTCTCGAAAAAAAACCCCATTTTATTTTGCGTTATTTCATTATTTCACTACTCCCCTTGCTTTCCCCCTTGAATTATGATGTTATGATGATGTTAAGATGATACCACATACGCACAAACACGTACAATTAACATTGTTTGCTTCAAAGAAAATAAATATTGATGAAAAAATTATTCAACCCAATTGGTTAATAATTACAATAAAAAATGGAATATAATAAAAGAATCCAAGTATGTAAATTTATATAGAAATTTCTACTTTTCTGACAATCAACCTATAATATCTTTGTGTGTGTGAATAAACGCACATTTGCACACACGCATACATTAACTAATTACACATCAATGACGAATAAAAAGAAAAAAGTGAAGGAAAGAGATAGTCAACCACAATAACAATTATTATTTACTATTCTTCCTAAATAAGTAATTAAAACGCGAAGATTTTTGATTTTATTATAACTAATATATTAATATCAATATTATGATCTTTGTTAATAATAATTAAATTATTATTTTATTATTTTGAATTTTATTTATTATAATAGAAGTTCGAATGATGTTATTTTGGTAATCAAAAAAAAGTGTTATCAAATAACATACCACAAATTATTTTTATATTTAAAAATATTTTAATACTTTAAAAAAATATAAATAAAAAAAATTTTTTTTTGTTAAATATATTTTAAATGATTTTCTTCATACATTTCCTTTATTTCATGATGCTTTGATCACATTATTAAAATATTATCATTATGTTTGAGATAAATGAAAAATCAAAATCATCAGGGGTTAAATTTAAAAAAGGCAATAGCAACAACGCAGTGTATTGGGTTTGTACGATGGACTATCTAATTAACCATATAAATTTTTACTATAAACTTTTTTTTTCAACAATTATAAAAATAAAAAATTGCATCTTCTCATTCGAAAAAAAAAGATGCAACTATAAGATTAAGAGATATTATAACAAATGTAATGGTCCACGTGGTGACAAAGAGTTTTTTTTAATTTTATTGGTAAAATCATCCAAAATGTTAAAAAATACTGTTAAGCTTTGAAACGTATAAGCTCAATAACCAAACAAGTTAGAGTAAAAAAATTTTCCATAGTTTTTTCTTTATGATTCAAAGAATAGCCTGACAGAGAGTTTTTTTTAAAATTATTAGTAAAAGAAAGTTTATTAAAGGATTAAAGATGTACGATTTTTATTAATTGACGATCCGTCTATTAATGAGAGACATGTCGATCAATTTCATATAAAATCTTGGGGATAATTGTTATTAATAAAATAAGAAAATTCCCAAATCTCACCGTCCTCAGATGTTAACTCTCATGTATACACAAAAAGTATAAAGAACAGCCTTAGAATTCTTTCAAGATCGTTGTATAC